>VYZV01019676.1:137237-151170 GCA_013401275.1 Pandion haliaetus
CCTCTTTTTTTAATCTCAGACTTGAGAAATGCCCATGTTCATGGCTACCGGAAAAAAAAGAAAGAGGCAGCAAAAGACTGTGTGCTAACTTGCCTCAGGCTTCTTCTGAGCAGAGTCTACAAAATAATCCAGCCTGTTGAATTATTTTTGATGTATGGTTCTGTCTAGCAAGAATAGCACAACACACCAAGTCAACTGATAATCATACTCCCAGGAAACCCAAGGGATGTCACCAATAAATTATGATTTCCACCATGCAATAATGTTTATATAAAAATATTGATAGAATCATTGGACAAATACTTGCAATCTATAGAACTTTTCTAGTACATACCTCTATAGAAAACACAACTTGGAAAAAAAAAAAATCATCAAAATGAATTAAACTGGAATTACAATTGTGAACTTTGCCTTCTTTGCATTCTATCCTTTACAACTTTTACCACTGTTTTCAAAATCAGCCAAGCATACTGAAAAATCCGCTGATAAACAAAACCACAAATTGGGACAGAAAGCCAATATTTACAAAAGATACATGCAGTATTTTTTTTCCAAAGTGCAATTATTAAATGTCAGACAGAATTGTTCATTCCAAACACAGCTCTCAATCCAGAATTACATTTTAAAAATCTCAGAACTTAGTACCATTTACAGCAAAAGCCATGTAACCTTCAAGGCTTTAAGTAACTCTTGCTCTGAAATGTAAGCAAAAAAATTAAAGACATCAAAACATGGCTATGGTTAGGCTGCCTAGACGAGACACATGCTTCAGTATTTTCCTACTGAAGCATTTTTAATTAGCTGCTTTTTACAGCTGTAAAAGAGGTACAATAGAGAAGTATCTCAACTAGTTTAGAGAACTGTAAACTCAGGCACAGAAAAGTTAAACATTTTGCCCAGGATCATACAAAGCACAAGTGAAAAAGTTGTGCCCTCTTGAGCAGTAAACCTCTGCCCAGTGCTTTTACACCACACTTTTAGATGTCTCTACAAGATGCATTTTGCATGAGTCACCAACTCCAGATACAGACTGCCAGTAGGGAAGCAGCATATTCAAGAGTATGTTCTTAATATAGGTTTCCTTCTTTTGATGTTACAGTATCTTTAATCCAAGACATTTTCATTTTACCATTTAATAAATATTATCAAATGCTGACAAGAATATCTTCTGAACAGTACACCAGCATTTATGAACACAGCAAGAGTCTCTATGGCTCTCCAAACCTTTTACTCATGGAGAGAGTGGTCAAGTTAAAAAAAACAAAACAAAACAAAACAAATTTAAAGATTTTTCAAGCAAAGGCAGTAAAGAAGCAAAAGCCAGAATTGTGTCCGAGAAGGCTCTGAAAACCCCTGGAAACCAAGCTGACAACATCTTTTCAGTTTAAATATAACCCCTCTGTGGAGCAGGCACATCATTGTCATTGGACTCTATTACTTGCATCATGCCACACCAGTTTTGAGAGCCTGTCCTAGGTGGAGGAAGACATGCAGTATGTGGGAAACCTGCTCTTTAAAAGGTAATGCTCTACACAGAGACCTCCATGAGGTTATCTTTATGGAGACTGGACAATGACACTTGAACTGATTGAATGATGTCAACAGAGCTCTTACGAGTTAGCTTACAAATGGCTTGAAAGCCACAAGGTGGAGTAAGTCTGCCCTGGCTATGACACATGCTTTGTTCTCCATAACTGCTAAAGTCCTAAACTCTTTGACTATGATGACAAAGAACGTTATTTTGTGAGAAAAATCATGAACAAGCTTATTCTGATACCAGTCTGAAAAAAAGAAACAAGCCAATACAGTTTGCCATTTAGTACCTCAAGTAATTTTAAATATTTACATAAAGCCAGGAATTAACCCAGCAAAATGCATCCCATATGAATGGCGCTGTCAAAGACAACTCAATTCTTCATATGTTTAAGAATAAAGAAAACGTTCTAAGATTAGGACCCTAAAGCCTCCTTTTACTTTTGGTAGCATCCGAGGATTAATCAATATACCCATCCAGAAGAGTGAAGAAAAACAGACTACCAAACACTGAAAATCCCTCTTTTAAGGAAGCCAAAAAGATAAGCAACCTTTTGGGTAGGGATTGGGGATTCTTTAACTGCCCTTTTACAGACATGCGCCCATCTGACCAATGATTTATTAATGCCCAGTTACCTGGGAAGCAGGTTGTTAGGTGCTCCATTAGTGCTTCTTGTGTGACTTGTTTTCGGGCAGAGTTCATTGCTGAGATTGCCAGGCAAAGGATTTCCCCAAGTGGAATAAACTGTGACTGACTGATGGGAGACATGCTGATGGGTGATACATCACCTGTAAAAAGACAACAGATGTGCAATGAAGCGTTTTGTTTAAAAATCTGTTCATAAAACAACGATGTAGAGATACAACTGGAGAAGATGCGCACAGCTCTGTAGCCTTTGTACTGAGCTGGGGATAAAAATCTTACAATGGAGAACCCTCCAACAGCTTATTCCAAAACTCAGACATGGTGAACTTCGGAAAATGGGATATACACACTATGCGGACATTAAGTTTCTCAAAGGGTGCAACAGGTTCAGAAAAATGCCAACAAATTAGCACTTATGATTGCAAAACCTCGTACTTGAATATCCTACTAAGTAACTGCACAAATAAAATAGTTGTGTGTATTTCTCTGAACATAAAAAGGGAGATGTCACTCCCCTTTCAAAGGCTAGTGATATGGATCACCCACCATCTCCACTTGACAGAATGCTGTTTCTTCATAGTAACAAAGATCAGAAAAAAATGTTGCAAAGTTAATGAATAACATTTTCACTCAGCTGATAAAACACAGAACACTCTTTAGAGGCACAAAAACATGATACACCTTGAGACTGATACCCTGAATGAATCTCTCCTGGATCTACCGGTCAAATGTCTTTGTACAGACTATGTATTTTTTAGAACAGAGGTTTTAATGGTTCCAGGATGGCATGAAAATTAACTTTGTTGTAACTTTTCTTAAGTTGCCTTTAAAAATAATTCATTAACCCATACTTAAAAAATCATGGAAAGATCTTCAAAATTACAGTTATAAGAGAAATTACAATTTGATAATACTAGCATGACTACACAAATACACATATACATGTGCATTTTAACATACTTTATATAAATACAGAAATGCTTTTAGATTCTGCTCTGTACCTCCTCTTGAAGTGCTAACAGTTCCCCAATGATGTCAAATAGAGGGAAGCAGCAGGCTAAAGGATTTTCTTTGCCAGTGGAAAAGGTATAATAAAGAGTAACAGACAGAACAAGGGGTGGTTGACTATGAATCCTTTTTTGGCCACAGGTCAGTCAATAGCCAGGGATTAAGGTTTACCTAAATGGCTTTGAAATCTCAGGAAAATCACCCTATTTCTGCTATCATGGAGCAATACCTTGTGATCAAATTAGGAATCAAATTACTGGAAATTAATTCAAATTCACTTTCTTCCACAATTTAGAGAATCTAATATTTGCCCTATTAATTCTATATTCCTATTACTTCTACTAAACCAGAACAGCCGTTTCTAAAACTGATTATCAAAATGCATTTAATCTTGCATTATACTCAGCACTTTGGGGGAAAAAAAAGAATTGGTGGGAGCAGCAAATTGCGTAAGTGCTTCAGTGAAACTTATGAGCAATATTTTTCAATACACCAGCTGTACAATCTGTTGTACAACAGTGATACACATTACCCAAGACACAACAATGATTTAATGTGTACATTTGTGCTAGGCTGTCTCCTGATTGCTTCTGCTTAATCAGGCCTAACCAGATCAATGCTGCAATCCCAACACAGCAGCATTCCTCCAGCTTCAACACAGTGCACCCCAAGATCCCCCTCGTTCTTATCTGACCACAGAACAATGACCTTAAAATATAACCTTTTGTGGACATTTTTTATTCATATACACCTGAAAAGTTCCTGCCAAGTGCTTTACGGACAATGTCAATCAGAAGATTGTAGGCAGCTTAGAGGCAAATGTGAGAGATATGCTTTCAATATGACTTGGGAGCAAACACCATTTGCCCCATCAACATTTCAGAATGGATTAAAAAACATCACAGTTACTGTATTACTATTTACTAATAATTATACTTGCTGTCAGCTTAAACTTGTTCATAGACCTTGTAATCAGCCAGACACATAAGTTTACCAACTTTGATCAACAGTCACCATGCACTTTGTGCAGAAGATCAGTTTCTTTAATGATTAGTTTCATGTCTAAAAAGCATCAGAATTATGGTCAGAATTATGCACATTTAGCTAAGCAATTTAAGAAATTACTGTCTTTCACACAGAGATTATCTGTGTGCTGGGTATTCTTGTGAGCACTACTAAGTTCAGTTCAGTGCAATGTCAAACAGATTGGCATATATTGTCCTCAGTTGAGGTTTAACCTTATCAGGTTCACTGGGCACTGAAATGGGCTCTCTGGGTAGCTTTAAGGGCATCCAGGTGAAGGGCAGTAACTTCCTGAATTGTTTTATCTGGATCATCAAAGACCTGGCAATTTCTTAAACTAAAGCACCATGGCAAGAGCATCCCTGTGCCTACTCCCAGCCATGCACTCATACTGCTGCCTACGCAGGTGCCAGGAGGGGAGAGCAGGAGGAAGACCTCTTTCCCTTGCACCCGGAACAATCCACTCACGGCTAACCAGAATGATACTTAGGATGCAATGAATGGGCCTTAATACCATAATCAGCTTCCTGAAGTGGGAAAGGGACTCGAGTAGCGTTATACATGAAACCTAGCAAGTGCTGCTAACTTATGTAGGTTTACTCTGCAGCCTACCAGCTGCCCACAGAGGAATGTTCGGACAAGAGTTCAAAACAGTTACTCTGCTCACCCCCCCGGGGGAGCAGCCCATCCCATCTTCCCTCACTGCCAAGAGCCTGCTGACATCCATGTCTGAGCTCACTCCCAGTAAGGACTTGTTAAAACTGCTAAGAAGTACAAGTAGTACAAGTTAAGAAATAATAAAGTTTACCTGGATTTTAGTGACCTTGCACTTTGCACAATCTTTCCTTTCAAAGCAGTCCTTCAGCATGGAATTGCTTTTCTAGGTTAGTGTGCAGAAAACATTGTCTGCACATTTGAACCCTGCCAGTTGGGCTCTTGCCAACAGGAACAAGCCAAGAGCTTCCACCGAAATGCTAACTATAATTCGCATAACTCATCAATATAAAGCATTCAATATCAGTTCCTTAATGTTAACACAGTCTCTAGGAAAGCACGCTATAGTTAGTATGCTGGAGTAACATACATCATGCTTGCAAGTATTTGGGATCTTAACAACCATTTAATTAACTATAAAGACAACTATAAACATCCATAAAATAATAATTTAAATGACTTTAAATGCAATAGAAATGACGAACAAATATTGGTTTATGTGAGAGCCTTTCTTTCTGTTTTGTAACGGACTATTGCCAGTTACGCTTTACTCTTTTCCACTGAGTGCTTTTCAACCTTCTTCATTATGACGAGAACTCGTTTCACCTCTGTTGTGCCAGAATTATCTCCATAGCTTGCTGCCCGTAACTATCTGCTGGAGATAATTACTGCCTCTTGGTTTAAAAAGGCTAGCACACATCTGTAAAACTTTCAGCAGACCTACTGATAGAAAGCCAAAACCCCCTCACTCAGGGAAGCTCTAATTTGCCAAGTTTTATCTTAATTATCCTGTGGCTCTGGGAAATTACAAGCACTCTGTGGTTATAGTTAAGTGAACAAACTTCTTTGATGCACAACAACAGAAAATATCTTGCGTCTACGATTTAATACATTAACATCAATTACGCGCATAAATACTGCTTAGCCTGTTGAACAGAATGTTTACTACAACTTATTTAGGAAAGATCTGCTTAAAAGAGTCAAATATGCTTTTCCCAATTTTTTTTTTGAAGACCACATCACTTACATGAAACATCTAGCATATGGCTCCTGTTAGCTCTGACTGATGCTTGTCTCAAGCAGCTTTCTTTTGAAATCAAATTACTATCCTTGACTTTCATATGTTTTTGTTCCCAATTAAACGAAAACTGGAGCTCAGAAAGCAGTTTTCACCAGCTGACTGCATGTTTTATTTAAATACTATATATATATATTTATATATATAGTTTTAGCTCTGTTTCTGCAGTGTCTTTCCAAATTTTTCTCTACAGAATTGAAAAAAAAAAATAGTTTTCTAGACTTCTTGTTTTAAGTGGCACTTAATTTTCAAAAATGTCTAAGCATATAACAAACAATGAATGGGATTTGTCCTCATTTATGCCTCGGGGATTTGTAGTGCTGCCCTGTGGGAAAAAAATAATTACTGTTACTTAGAACAAAATATTATGTAGCACATAAAATAAACATTTAGCTCTTACAGAGCACATTTCTTCAGTGGATTTCAAAACATTCCAAAAAACTGGGTAACCATAACTATCCTTAACATACAGATGAGAACGTGATGGTCTGTGACAGAGCTAGGAATGAAAATTCACACATCCTGAACCCAGCCCAGCCAGAACCTTTCCTGTGTCAGCTTAACTAGTGTCTCTGTTCTCTGGAAGTCTGGGTACCACCATCTTGGGAGAAAATGAGGTAGACTATATTCTGCACCATGTATCAGCAATTAAACTACCAACTACATACTGATGACAGAATTTTTGTTAATGATTCTGCTGCTGGAAAGAAGTGACCTGGAAGTCAAACTCCCTGTCTCACGAAGTTTGCATGAAGACTGTTTGAAAAATCAACTCTTGACTTATAAATGGAACCAATTCAGTACAGCCATTGTGAAGGAAAATTAAGGAAATTATGGTGCAAAGCCACACTATGTTAGAATTTATACACACTATTTCCCTAAAATGTGAAAGAGACCCTCTGATTATACTCTGCATCCTGTAAAAAACAGAGGAAGCCAAAGCCCAGTTTCTCGTCTCCATCCAGCCTCTCAACACCTTTTTAACCTTTTGTTTCCTATGGATCAAGACAAACTTTAAACATTATTTTTAGCCTGGTTTCCACAGGAAATGAGGCTTGCACAATCACAGTCTGTGCGTGTGCATATGCCAGAGTGGTCAAGCCTCACTAGACAACAGAGATTCTAAAACGAGTGTTTGCTATGTATGCTCCAACTGCACAGAGCTTCAGGCATAGCCACCTCCCACTAGACAGGAGACATTCCAGTCAAAAAAACACGTGTCAAGGGAAATCTGACTTCACTACTTTTGCTGCTTACAGAACTACATTATTAACCAGAAAACATCAAACCAGAGTACAGTAACCTCATGGCACCTCATGATTATAGTGGTGGTTGCAAGAGAAATCCCCTACAAATATTTTCTTGCCAACAGCCTGTTCTGGTCAACACCCACCTATGATTTCAATCTGGGAAGAACTACAGAAAGGTCCATTTCAAACAAAAGGTAGCTAACAAAACCAAAACTACTGGTAATGGACAAAAAGAGGGCTCTTCAGCCTATAATATTATAGTGCTTTTTTTCAAGAATACAGTAAATCAAAAGCCTCTTCTAGAAAAAGCATATTTTCAGATTTACTTAAAGAAGGGACAGAGGCTTAAGAAGTTACATGTCTGGCCTGGGTTGCATGTTACCCCTTTCTCCCCCAGGCTCCAACCTGACTGAATCACTCTAATTATAGAATATTTACATAGATATAGCAAACAAAACGTTTCTTATGTGAACTCACAACAATGATACATAATTGCCATTTTAAGATAGACTATGTTTCCATCTGATTAAACAACAGGAGGGAACAGGAAGAATATGTAGATTCCTGTGGTATTACCCAGATTACTCTGAAATACCTTGGATCTGCACTAGCGCACCAACACGGAAAAGAACACGTTTTACTGGCAAAATCTGAAATAAAGAAAATTAGAAGGTGTGTTGCTTGCGCTGTTCTCAGCCATAGCTAAATCCTCCTTTTAACCACATTTCCTGGAGTATTTTATGAAGAAAGCTGCAGGTTGTGTTTATGAGACAGTTACACGTATCAGAGGACCGATAATAATACAAAAAAATACATTAAAGATTTGTCCATTTATTCCTGTTTAAAAGCAGCTTAAACAAAGGCTCGACAAATGCAGTAACACACATTCGCTAACCAGCAACCTCCTTCTGCACACCTGAAATGCATGCACACCAAAACATACCTTCCCTTGCAGACACAGATCATGAATGCTTCAAGAATGTGACCTGGCAATGTGACCACTCCAATTCTAACGAGCCTGAAGAAAACACAGCAACCTTAATAACGACCAACCATATGACAAACACTTGCCTCTGAACAAAGTTCCAGTCCCTTGCCAGTTATTAACTTCAACCACGTAAATCGATCTTTTTAATCGTTCAGACCCAGCTAACAATCACGATCTCCAGGTTCACCAAGTGGCACTAACTTTCAGAAACAGGTGCTAAATTGCCCACAGTCAGCAGACTTGTCTTACATGCATTCATCCTGCATATTTCCTGCGATTTAAATTTCCTTTTCTTTGTTCATGTCCTGTGGCCAGCTGCCTCCTGATCCAAAGTGATATCCCAGCCCATGTTACAATTATGATCATAAAAAGTTTCTGCTGGAGCATGGAACTTTCCCAGAGGATTCAGTTGAGGAGATTTTGGTGGCATTGCTTATCCTGGGAAGGAGGAGGGTGGGACTGTGGTTTTTTAATATATTGTGTGCTTTAGGATGTGTTTCCTCAAAAAATATTTTTTAAATGCATCTTGTAATAAATGTCCATGTCTGTATTCCTGGCACACAATATGTTAAAAAAGGGGGACTTACCTGAACCCCTATGGTCTGGTTCCATGCTCCAGTACAGTGTCCAGAGTAGCTGTTATCTAACAACAATGTGCATATTGGGGTTTTTTATCACTGTGGAAGCTGGCTGGCTGCAGCATAGGTCAGTGCCACAGGACCTGAAAGAAGAAAAACAAAGCATGTTTTTAAGCAGTAATATGCTGAACACCCACCTCTTAAAGCCGGAAATCGGGGCTTCCAGAAAGAAAAAAATATAATGCAGTATCTATGCAGGTCCACTTAAAGGAATGCTATTTCACACAATTCTCACATAAGCACAAGAAATAAATGGTTAAGAAATAAATGACAGAGGAGGTGGAGGTAATGATCTAAAAGGGACTACAAATATAACTCCCACACAGTGTTTTGAAAACATCTCTCTCCTTTTGCCCTATTTCCATGGAATGGCTGGAATCATGTTCTGACACCACCCCCTGTTCCGAAGGCACTCACAGTCTTTGCAAAGCACCTCTCCACTGCAGTGCCTCAGGATTCTGCAGTGTCACTCCTCTTCTCCCTGGCTCTCTGCAAAGTGAAGTCATAGGAATGGATCAGCCAACCTGACTTCTCACTACCCTGCCCAGAATCCTTTGTGAACTGAAATGAGTCATCCCTCTGAAAAAATCCACGGCGCAACGTTCCAGGTTTCTCCCTACGTCTGCGCTGGCTTCTTTGTCTTTGAAACGAAGTGCCTCTGCTTCTGGAACAGTGCCCAGCTGCATTGTACAGGATGACAAACCAGCCTCCTCATTAAGTGGACAAGAACGCTATTTACATGCATTAGCAAAGACAAGTTAAAGATTTAACCCTCTAGTCAAGACAAAAAATTTACCCCTAACATATCTTCCTGTTCTAATACACCCCCCCAATACACAAACACACAAATGCACAGACACACGTGTGCACACAGACACTTACACAGAGCAATATTTTCTTAAATTATTCACTATTTACCATGCCGCTTACCAGTTTTTACTCTATTGATTAAAAAGAAAGATTTACTCTCCTTCGTCAGTCCTGAAGAATGCTGCAGACCTGCACATAACACACAGCTCTGCTGTACTCTGGATCAAAGTTGTGCTGCTGCAAACTGTTTATCAAAAAATTAGAAGCAGTGGACAAGTTCTTGCAAGCTCATTTTTCATCACCCCATTCACTGTTTGGGCTCACAACAAAGTGAGCCCTGAAACCATGCCAGACAGAAAATGTCAAACTGCTCCAAGTGCCGAGAGCCAGTGGAGCTGCTTCAGCTTCTGCTGCTACTGACAAAGAAGGTAATGCTCAGAACGAGGTCACTGTGTCAGGATCTCACTCCCAGTGCTAGGTTTTCCTTTGCTTGCCGAGGATATGCTAAGCTAAAGCATCAGGAAAACACAGAAGGAGAGGTAGGAATAGTGTGTGATGAGAGACAGATGCTGCTGTTTTGGAGAAACATTTTTAGTTTGGGGGGGATTTTCTTGTAAGAGAATGAAACATTTAAAATTGCCTTTACAGCAAAAGAACTATTTCTAGCCGTGATGTAGTCATAGAAGACCGATATGCAGAAGCGGAAGGACAAACAAAAAAAGGAGTGCTGCCACAAGGCACTTCTTTAAAGGTTCCCGTGTCCTAAGCACTCTGAACTAGTTTGAAGCACAGTAGATACATAATATATAAGATCCTGAAACACAGCACTTTAGGGCTCACCTGTGCTGTGCTGGAACAGGCAGTTCTTTTAGGTTCTCCCCTAAATGAACACACCAGGTATTTAGGACCGAATGAAATAAAAAGGTCACCACCTCCCTATACTGCAAGCCCTAGCCTTACAACTACCCCGGCAGTGAAAAAGTCAAATCCAGCCTAAAATAGGTCTATGTAAGTCTTTCAAGAGGACAAGTAAATAGCTGGATTACACAACAAACATCACTTTTGTTTACAGGTCTATGGTGATTGTTATGCAGCAAAGCCATATTAGAAACAGGCTAATTTACAAGTGTAAGGTAAGCTGGGTGCTTTGCTACACCTGTAGTTACACAGTAGCCAAGATCTCAACATTAAAAGCTGGGCTTTTGCTATACACGCAGTCATCAACTTCTGTATTCCCTGAAAGGCCTCATACCAGGAAATCTTCCTTCAATTTTACAGGAGTTTTGCCTTCCCTGGGGCTGCAGGATCATCCACAAAGCCTCTAATGAATCCAACTTGGCATCTGCAATGTTTGGGTCCCCCAGGATCATCCTGCGGAAACTCTGGTTGTTTGTCTGCTAAGCCCACACCCACTTTACAGCAACAAAACTCATTCCAAAAAGAAAAATTTCTGTAGGCTTAAAAGTGAATTACAACAGGCACCTACTGAAAGAAAAAACAAGAGCTCCAATCTGCTTTTCCTCTGCACCAGACAACATTCATACAAAGCTAAATAGCTGGGCTTGCGCGTGCAGTACTGTTTTCACACACATGCACAAGCTCTTGCAGCAATAGTCATGCTACTATCACGAAAGTTAAAATACTGGCAGAAGAAAGATAAAAGTAATACCACAACCTGAATACCCTTTCTCTCTAGCAAATTTCTCTAGTACTTGAACCCAAATTATATACTCGGGACCAGCCTGACCACTCTGAACAGACTAATACAACTGCAAGCTCTTTGAGTGAGACAATTCCTCTTCCATGTGTGAAGCCCTAGAGACACCTAGAATGCGTTGAGCATGCACATGTACCTGGGGTGCACATACATCTCATGCGCACATGAACCTAGGCATGCCTTTATTCAAATTCATCAGCTCACAGCACCATTACTCGGCCCTTTAATCAGTATTAAGAACAGAAAGAAGTGCCCGATGCCACAAGCATGGCAGAGAGCAAAAGTGAGAGACCAGGAGTGGGGAAAATGTAAATGAGAATGTTTAGAAGAGCTGAAGTTGATGGATAAACCAGTGCTGCCATCATCAGTGAAGTTACTGCAGCATGACCTCACAGGAGGAAGGCCTAGCCAAAATACGTGCGTTTCCCAAGCAAGGCAGCTACTCTGTTCCTCCATCCTACATCTCCTCCCCAGCACATGACAGAATTTGGTACTGAAACAAAAGCTGCCTTATTGACAGTGTATGGCACGAATACAGCATATACTTCTCTCTGTATAACTCAGTGCATGCACATGCATCCAAATAGACCAGTACAGAATACAGTGTAGCCTGAGATCGATCTCCATCATGCACTCAGAAAGCAGATGATGTAAAGATCCTATTTTCTTCCTTTGCACAAGCATTGTGTTGGAGTTGAACACAGACTCCTTTGTCAAACTCCCCATTAGCTTGCATACATCTTTGAGCCCTCCTGAAGGGCCTGGGGTTCCCTTCTTTTTCCACAGCCCTTTCACCATCACCAGAGGCAAACTCAAGAGGAGAAAAGGAATGTGCTCAAAGAGGGGGCAGAGAACAAAAAAAGTTAAAAAAGAACATCGCCAAAAGATGCCAAGAAGGTTATCAAGAGCATGAGAAAGTTCAGACTAGCCTGTACCAGTTTCAGTGTATCCCAAATTTCGGAGGCTAAAATCAGCCATCAGCACTCAGCATTCATAGTCTGTAGCTGCAGAAATTATGGTCATCTACCATTACGATTACTTCTACAAGAAGCAACTTCAGAAGGCAGGAAGCACCCAAGTACTGGACTGGGAACACAGCCCATGAACCCTGTAGCCCCAGAAGAAACCAGACTAAGGAACATCAGAAAGATACAAACTTACACTTTTATTTCTTTAGGAAATCTCTTCATACTAAAAATTTTGACATATTAGTGCTCCACTAATAACAACCTACTTGCAGTATGCTAGTGAGTTCCCCTTGGCTTACCTGAACAAATCTCCTGGTTCTTTAAGAAATAACTTAAGAAAACACAAGAGGGAACATGATCAGGGTATTAAGTTCAGCAATATCCCAACAAGTAATGCCCATCTGTTTTAGTGCTAATGTTGTCTAGGAGCTTAAACATTCTTTCTCTTTTTCCCCTCCTGCTACTTACACCCCAATGTATTTGCAGAGAACATAACCTCCCCTCCTTCAGATCTCACTCCACTGGCTTCAAAAAAAGCACACTCTCAGTGTTCTTTCATATGTCTGTCCCTCCTGTCCTTTCAATCTTTCTAGAGGACTATTCTACATTTACTGTAACTTATGTAACTTTTCCCTAAAAAGCAACAACCAGAATTCTGTAACATATTCTAGTGTTCCAGCTAACTTCTCACCTGTGTCAGGTGAACGGAAATGGAAATTTCTATACTTTTAGTGGAAATACCATGCCGTATATATAAGAATGAAACTTGCTTTTTTCACAGCTGTACTATGTTGGTGGTTCACTGTCATGCCACAACTGAACAACCAGTTCCAGGTATCTTTTTCATGCCACCTGCAGCTAATGAGTTTGAAGGTAATATTCCTGGGTTTGACTCCCAAGAACATGATCTTGCCCATTATACTTTAACAGCTCACTCTTGTGGATATAATTAAGGATCTTTGACCATCCAATTATTCCTATTTGTTATCCATCTTTTAAGCATCTTGTTATAGGTTTGTGCAGCATGGGTTGTTTTTGGTAGCGGGGGAGGGGGCTGCAGGGGTGGCTCCTGTGCGAAGTTGCTGGAAGCTCCCCCGGCTCCAAGTCGGACCCGCCTCTGGCCCAGGCTGACCCAGTCAGTGACAGTGGCAGCGCCTTTGGGAGAACAGATCTAAGAAGGGGAACCGGCAGTGAGGGGGGGAATTGGAATGTGAGAGGAACCCCTCTGCAGATACCGAGGTCAGTGAAGAAGGAGGGGGAGGAGGGGCGCCTGAGGAGGCTGATGGCCCTGCAGCCCGTGGTGAGACGGCAGGCTGTCCCCCTGCAGCCCATGGGGGTGAGCGGGGGAGCGGAGGCCCCCGAAGATGGCTGTGACTCCACGGGAAAGCCCATGCTGGAGCAGTGTGTGACTTGAGAGCAGCCTGCGGAAAGGACCCGCGCCAGGGAAGTTTGCGAGGAACTGCAGAATGCAGAAAGGAACCATGTTGGAGAAGTTCGTGAAGGAGGGACCTCACAGTGGAGCAGGGGACGAGTGAGGAATCTTCCCCCTGAGGAAAGGAG
>VYZV01019676.1:151659-167563 GCA_013401275.1 Pandion haliaetus
ATGTGGTATTTTAAATCACACAGAAAAATTCTCTAACAGATTTTGTAGCTAGGACCATGGGACAGGAGGGGAGGAGGGTTTGGGGTTTTTTTTGCAAAGAAACCTGTTACTATTAAATTAATTCGATTAATGTTACAGCTATATTGTCATCGACCACACCACCCCCCCCACCCTCAAAAACAAAGCCTGCCTGTATTCTGGCAGCAAACAGTAAATGAAAGGAAAGATAGAAGCATTAAAAAAACCTCACACTAGAGGAGATTTGGCAACAGAGAGCGAGCACATGAGAAACAAAAGGGAAAAAAACCCCAACCAATGATAAACCTAGATGTTTTCTTTTAGGGTGGAAATTTTATAAAGGCAGAGAAAAATATTCCTTTACAAACGCTCCTGAAAGCGCAGAACATGGCTGTTGAAACATAACAATCAGCTTGTCTTAGCCACATGTTCTTCACTATCCTCTTCAGTTTAGGCAGAACATATTTTCAGTGCGGCTGGAGATGCTGCAGCAAATGTTCAGCAAGAGTCTAGTCAGCAGCTAAAATTCTTGAAAGATGAAGGGATGATTAGCAATACAACTCAACGACATAGTGTGCCCTCTCTCATTTATATTGACTGTTGTAACCATGGAAGGATTTTCATCTCAAAGATGATACTGCGGTGGCTACAGCTCTTCAAACAAATAGTGATGACTGGCAGATAACTTCAGGTTAAAATAAGAACCTGCAACACTGAACACAAGTCCCATGGTACTGCAGCAGCCTTTAACAGCCCAGTTTTTCCTGGCTAAGAAAGAACTGATGAAAAGGCCAGGCATGGAATCAATTAAAATAGTGCCGAGGTGGTTTTAAAAAGAAAGGGTTAGACACTCCAAATACTTAGCAGTTGAGAGTTCACTGGGTCATTTTTTATCCTGTGGTAGAAAGCAGAGTTTTCACTAAAGCTGGAGTGTATTTAAGATGGTGTACTTTAATGCTTATGAAATTAAAATATCTTACACCCTAATACATGAAGTAGCTATACTAACATATTCTGCCCCTATGCTCTACCTGCGTGGGGTAGATGCAGTGGCCCGTTTCCCACTATGGCTCAAAACACTTTCAAATTCTGTCCTTTGGTCTCCCCTGTGTGAGGATCAGCTGTGAGGATGGGAACATGGGAAATGTCGTGGCACAACAGTTCAGCAGCTCACCAAATCTGCTGCCTCTCTCATGCTGGTCAAGCATCTTAGAGGAAGCATTAGAAAACCAACTGCACACATCGCCTCTAATGTATACTGCATCTTAAAGGGAAATGCCCTTATTCCAGACAAAACCTGTTCTTTTGAGATCCTCAAGGACTGGCAGATTTTCATTTTTTCTCCCAATTAGCATGACTATCAGTAAACGCAGCTATCAAAACCTACCTCCCCAAATAAGTGACTGTACCTGGAACCAGGGGCTCCTGGAATTAAACAACTCACTAGATTAAATGTTTCCTCCTGTCCATTTTACATGGTTTTTGCTTCTTAATTTTATTGAGCACTTGTTTTATTACAGGAAGCAGTAAACCAAAACCTACAACAGGCATTTTACTACTATTACAACAGTAACACCTCCCTACCTCCTGCTCTTTTCTTTTTTAAGTGAAAATTCAGGAATTTGAAAATCTCCCTCTACACTAGCCATAAAATCAAACACAGTATCCAAAACAAAGAGGAAATTATCAATTTGACAGAGTTCTCGTGTGACTTCTTGCAGATCTCCTAATTTACAGTCTTATGTTTAGGCTTTTAATTACCACCCCCCCACTCATCTAACATGTTCACTGCTGATTCCAGCAATGTGCAGACCATGATCCTAAAAAAAGTATGGAACCTAACATATTTGAGCACTATTTTTTCAGTGTTCACTGCATTGCCTTACACTACGTTGCTGATGTCACTACTTTGCAGAATTGCTCAGCTGTTTGACTCAGCTGTCACTAGTGCCTTCTCAAGTCCTCCTCAGCAGTCTTAATGAACCTGAACAACTGTGATCTGACACATATGGCTACCACTTCATTATCCATTCCATCCTTCAGGTTTCTAATATAGCTATTAAACCCCAAACATTTGGTATTGATCCCTGCTGTACAGAACACTGTTAACCCTTTCCAGGGACCAGAACTGGTCATTCTTCTTTTTTCTCCTCTGTATTCTAAACTGAGCTCGACAAGACTTTTCTCTTGGACTTTCACCAAGCATTTATAAAGCATTAGAGCATGGAAGAGTCCTTGTGCTCCCCAAGTGTTGCTACAACCCAGTTTTCTGAAAGATGATAAACATAGAAATAGTAGTGTCTTTGCCCTCTTATTCAGTATAGAGAGACCTAAACGAGAATATCAAGACTAGATTCCTGAGATGATCTCAGGAGCTGATGATGATCTCAACTTACATTGAACTAAACCAAAAAGCTAGCAAAAGAGAGATTTGGGATAATTTCTTGAACAAATTTGGCAAGTATCCATTGCACACAGAGAGAAAATCACATAACAAAATTCTGAGATCAAAGCATAGGGGATGTATAAATCCAAGCTCTGATTGACTACGTTTTATTTCATAGCAAGATAATACTTTCATAACACACATTAAAACAACAACAAAAGAAGTCATTCCTTACTCTGGAGCATATGAAAAAAGGGCTTACAGTTACTGCCGTATTCTTTCAGCGAGCTACACCCACAGGCAGTACTTTGACTCACCCAGACCTTATGGGCCCAAGGGCACATGACTCCTATTTAGAAGGGTATAAAGTGTCTCTGTCAGAGCCAGAGCTTGACAAGGCTCTCTGCTTCAAAAGCATTTCTGATCACCAGTAAACACTGCATTGCACATGGTGAAGGGGAGGGTGCACATCCCTCTCCTCATCTGGCCATGCCATTTGGGATGCTGGAACTGCTGTCTACAGGGGGTGTAAGTAGCCCTAAGAGCATTTTTTTGAAACCTCTGCTGTCCCCCCTGCCTGTTTGGTAGCTACAAGTTTTAGCCTTAAACAGCTGATGTAGAGGCTACTTAAAGAAAAACCTAGGCTATAAAGATTGAATTAGCAGCAGCAGAAGACTGGAGAGAAAAACAAGAAACAATATAAGTAAGAAAAAACACAGGAAAGGTTAAAAGGAAATGTGAGGAAATAGATGATTTCAGTTTGATTCCTAAAGCAGGCGATGCAGCATATGTGATGTTAATGATGAAAGACTTGTTAAAAGAATCCAAATGCTTAGCGGGGCGAAACGGAAGCAGGAATAATAACCAAATGGTAAGAAATAAAATTAGTACCTCCAGCTGTAGGAAGGCTGGGAAAATAGAAGGGTCTACAGGATTGCTGGAACAAGCAAAGTGGGAACGGCTGCGTGTATCAGTGAAGAAAGAAGCGAACAAAAGGACAGTTGTTTTGTGAAGGCCGATCTACATGTGCTACCGGCATGTGCTCTGCATCCACTTGGTGCTTGCCTTTGTTTTGTTTTCTAGGCTGACCTTCAGCCCATGCCACACAAAGGATTCGATTAAATCCTCCGTTCAAAGTCTCAATTAAAAGGCTGAAAGAACAAACCTATCTTGTGCTGCAGCCCAAAGCCCGAGCCCAAGTGCCAATGACACAGCAGAGGGAGCATCCCAGGCAACTCAGACGTGAGCCAGAGATCCTGGCTCTGGCCAAGGGAACCTACGTCCTACAGTGGCTTTGAATAAGCCAGCCCTCCCAGGATTTGGAACAGGCAGAATAGCTAAAAAGAAACATTTAGCTTGTTTTCCAAAGGGTTGCTCCTAAGCTTTTATGATGAAAGATCAAAGGTCAGGGAAGGATGAGAGCTTACAGGACAGTAAAGAGAGTTGAGAGTAAATTAGTAGTGTGCATGCTAACAAGGCACACATGCAACATCACTCCACTGAGGGAGCATGCTAATGGTTTGGGCAGCCCGAACCAAAACATGTGAAAGCAGTTAAGCATGTCATCACCAACACTGTCTGTAGAAGTGCTCTGCTGCTTTATGAGAAGCTCTTCAAAACACAAATGCACATGTAGTTTCATAGAAGCAAGGTGTAATCCACAAGAACTTTAAAATGTGAAGCTGCCCAAAGTGCATCCTGCATGCCATGTGTGGTCTGCAAGGCCTCTGCATGATGCTTGTGATTTCTTTCTTTAAATTGTGGTATTTTATTTTAACTCTAGTACTACAGTTAATTGAGGCATTGCAGCGTTGATTTGTTACACAGCATCCAGCCTGGTACGCTCTGTGAACACAACTTGGAGAACATCTTTGTAACAGGGATAAGATGGAAACTGACCTCAGGGCTTTGGTCTAAAAGACTAATTTACTGCCAGAATTATCTTGGTGTAATTATACCTATGTTAATCCCCATTTATTCTGGAATATAAGTGTTTTTTAACCCGATTTAGCTTATACAACTTCCCAAAGTTGTATCAATGGGTGCAGTTGTACATGCATAATACTGCTAAATTCCTCTGCATGATCTTTCATATCACGCATAAAAAACCTGAAAACAAAAAATGGAAAAATCAACAGTAAAAGTAAAATACTAATTTTATTAGAGGCAAGAATGTGTCCTGCTACTGTTCAATTGTATGCTTCCTAATGCATTCAAAAATTAAATGTTAAAACAAATTAATTACCCCCCCCCTTTTTTTTTTTTTACTGATATTTTTTCCTGGGTTCTGACAGCTTCACTCTTGAAGAGTAGATAACCATTGACATTTAGATTTGCAAGAACTATTTCTCTAAAAACTTCCTGTTATGGTCAAAGGCAGAGATATTAAAGGAGCCAAATTTGCTTCCTATTGCCATATGTTGTTTCTAATAGTCACAGCTTGAGTTCCAAAACTGATGTAGATTTGCACTTCCCTTTATCTCCATTGAGGGCTGCTGTACTCTCAGTACTTCTGAAAATCAGGACTTACTGAGGAACCTAATTTTAGGCACTCACTTCTGGAACCTGGCATAAAAGCTCAGACTTGGAACATGAGAAGAATCCATGCACGTAAACTATTTGGGCATACCTGAAAGTGTCAGACACAATGCCTAAAGTTACACATCTCCTTTATACTTCCATTTATAAATAAGAGCCTAAAAGTCTACTTTAGGGCATGAAGGTTTGAATGTGATTTACATGTCTTTTGCCTTGCTCCTGACAAATTTTTTTCAATAGGAGTTTCGATGTAATTACTGTTTCCAAGAACAGTTTTGGGTTTGCAAAATTATATTCTTAAGATGAAGGAAAAGAGGGATACAGAGTAAGGAGGTCTTGGTTTCAGAGAAAATAATTCCAGTATTCAGAGTCATTTCCTCATAATATCTTTGGAGACTGAGGATGCAAAAGCCTTGTGTAACTTCCCAGTAACATTTTCCTCCTGATAACATAACTTCTATCGAGGGCAGGAGTAACCTTGCCAAACATAACCACCCCAAGTTTTCCCCCCATATGCAGCCTCTGACTGTATCATTCATCACCTACGCAGACAGACATTATGCAAGCCTGTTTGCCAGATACTGCTCCTTAGGAAGTGCTTGCAGAATACCAGAAGTACATAAACTCTCCCCCGGGCCTCCAGAGAATGGGCCATCTCCTTCAACTATAGCTTCCACCAACAGTGAAGTCACAGTGCTGGCTTTGTGATATTACAGCATTCTCTGTAGCGACACCCTGTGAGGTCACAAATAAAGGATTATCACTTTGATGCAAGATTAAGGGAACTAAGAAGCTGGTCTGTCAGGAAGATGGGGTTTACTTCAAATAATGGGAATTAGGAGAATGCTGAAAATAAATGGGTTTTAAATTGTCTTTGTCTGGCATGTACCCTTTTTCAATAATGCTGTAAAGTAAGATACTGCTTTCTTTGACAGCTCCCAAGTAACTGAGTGAACTGCAGGCTGCCTCTTGAGCTATTACACGGGAGATGAATCCTGAAATAACTTCTGTATCTTTTGACTCCTCAGTCATTTGATTTTGCAAGTGCAGAAAACAGTCAGACCACTCTCCTGAAATTGTCTGCTGGTTATTTTATTCACACATGTTCAAAGCTAGCAATAAGTTCCAGAAAGTAACACCCCGCTCCCCCACCCCCCCAAAAAAAAAAAAGAAACCCAACGCCCAAAAAACCACCTGAGAAAAGGAAGTCTGGAAACAGCCTGCCTTAGCCCACCTTACTGTTTAGGCAAGGACTTTTGAAGATTATTCCAAACCGGGAGTCTACGTTCCCAAGAAAGATTGAAGAAAATATGCATTGTAAGTTACAGTGCTTTAAATACTTGTTTAAAATGCAAGATACAGTGACTACTTAGAAGAACCTTCCCTGCAAAATATACTTGCAGTCATGGGAATCTTTACTGCGAACATTACTGTTAGAATAAAACACTTGAACCAGTAAGAGTGTAATGAAATTACTTGTACATTTTTTTCAACAATATCTGATTTACTCCCCAATAAATGCCCTGTTTAAAAGTTTTGTAAAATACGGAATTCCAGAACCTGTTTGAAATTATTCCAAAACCTTTATCTCCCCACTTCCCCACCATGGAGCAAATCAAGAATAGTACAAAAACAGTCACCCGATGAATGTTTCCTGGCCCCTCAAGGAACCACTGAGGCTTCCGTGCCACTATCCAGAGCACAAATTAGAAGTTAGTTTAGTTTCAGCCTTTAAAGGGAGTTATAGTCCATTGGGGGAGGGGGGAATGAAAGGAAGGATGATACCAGGTGAGAACAGACTTACTACATTATTCACAGAAATCCTATGCCCCATGCATGCTTGCACATGAAAACACTTTTCCCCTATTTTTGAAGTAATTGCCCACTTTTCCCGATGCCTGGCAACGCAGGCTGCCTGATGTCTGTAAACTGGACACTGCATGCGTATATAGACTCATCTCACATATGCAGCAGGTCCAACACATCAGGTATACCACGCACACATAATTTATCTCTTAGGGACTGTCCCAGATTTTAAGATTAAGATCTAAAAATCCTAAAACAGCTTGGTCTTTAATTTGCAACCTGAGCTGTGATGCAACCATAAAGCAGTTGTACAGTGTGAAAGCATCTTGCAACTTCAGGTAAATTTTGAGTAAGTGCCTACTTACAGCTTATTGGAGCTGGAAGGAGACGCTTCCAGCATTGTAAGTGTCGGCACTAATGCCAATTTCCATTCTAGGACTGGAAAGAAACATTGGACAACTTTGCTGTAGCTGATCAAGAGTTCACCTGGGGTCTCACCCACAGGTCCGGAAAATTTAGGTCTCTATTTTGCAGTTGGACGACTGCTAAAAATGGTGAGAAGAAATAACATAGACAGATGAGTGAGATGTTTCACAGTGCTTTAAATACGCTTTGAAATTTTGTAACCTATTTAAAAACGTTATTTGCTTCTTTGCCCTCCAGCACTAGCAATAAAGAACCTCAAAGGAAGTGCTTAGATATACCGGATTTACTCGCTTTGCCACTAACCTCTACAGCTTTCTAGGCCTGTAAATAGCGGCCGAGTTCAGCCGTGCTGCAAGACACAACTGCCTTCAAACGAACCGTGCGCTTACGCCAGGGCCGGCTTTGACCCGGACCGCCTCTTTCAACCTGCACTTAAGAGAAACACGCGGCCTTTACTACAACGGTAATTTTCCAGCGGCCCGCTACAGCGCAACGCTCCTTCAACCGCCAACACACCCCGTGCTAATCCCGAATACAAAGGGCAAGGCACCATCCACGCTTCCCCGCCGGTACAACCGGCCCGCCCGGGCCCGAGCCGGGGCCCGTCCGGCGCAACAACCGACACCGGTGCGCGACCGAGGGGGTCGCTGCCCGCAGCCACCCACCGCCCCGCGCTGCCGACGAAGCTTTTATTGTGCAGCAAAGCGCGCAATCGACTCAAACGGGGGAAGAAACGCGGCCCGGCCCGGCCCGGCCCAGCAGCCTCCCAAAAACGCGGTACCTCACCAGCAGCACCCCCCGGCGGCGCTGAGGCGCGGCCGCCCCGCCCCGCCGCCGTCCCGGCATGTCCCGCGCGAAGGCATGGCAGCCCGTCGCCATGGCAACGCGTGGCGGCAACGTGCGCCGCCCGGCCCCCACGTCTCCCTTCCCAACGCTTAAGGGAAAGCTGGCAAGGCTTCAGGGCCCCCCAGACAAGGAAGAAAAGCAGTATTCACCTAGTTCGAAAATGCGACGTTACCCCCACCTTTGCACTACACGTTTTCACGTTTTCAACCAAAAACTCGGGGCAGTGTTCTCCTTCAGCGAAGGCCACCCGCACCCCACCATTTTGGATGCGGGAGCACTTCCCACAGGACACGCACCTCTGTGTGCTGCTGCCGCCTCAGGAACCACCCGAGTCTCAGCCAGGTGGAGCTCAGAAACAAACAAACAAACAAAAGTTTTTTGTTGACTGGTTTCTTTCGGCTTGGGGTTGTGGGGTTTCTTTGTGTTTTTGTTTGAGGTCGGGCATTTTACCTGGTGGTAAAGCAGGTTTCCATCCAATTCCTGTATCAGCACTCTGTCCTCATGAGAAACCTTCCCACCTGAAGCAAGGGTGTGCCAGGGACTTGGTACTCCAAAAAAAGCGGTAAAGGCACAAAAACCCCTTTGCCTCCCTGAGGGCAGCGGCGTGATGGGACATGTGCTGCTGATGCCAGAAGTAAATCTGAACAGTCACCACAACCAAATCCACCTCCTTCTTCAAAGGGCGAAAACCTTCAAGTATTTTATGCAACTTTTTAACTCAACATGGCTTCATAATTGACCCAAGGTTTTTGCTGTTTTGTTTTTGAAGTTTAAAAGGGTAAAACAAAGGACCACAGTAAAACACTTCGCTCTGGTTGCTCCTGAGGTAGAATCTAAACTTGTACAGAAACTTAGGCCCATATTCCACCTTTTTTTAAAAAGAAGTTATCATCTAAAAGGGCAACCAGAAAGGAAATGTTTTCGCCCAAGGAGGGTACAAAGTCCCGATATCTCTGTCTTGAATAGATGCAGGAGGTTCTGTGACCCAAACATGCTTTGTAAAAATAGTGACCAGCACACATGCTGAAAACCAAAGCTGTAGAGCGAATCAGAAAGCTAAAACAAACCGCACTCTCTACCTCTCTTGGTTCTGCTTGTAAAATTATGTCTGACTATATAATCTTAAAAAAAATTAAAAAATCAAAAGCAAGCAGGAGAATTAGCTTATAAAGGCAAATCACAGGGTAACAAAAGGTGCCTGCTGTGGATCCTGAGGATGAATTTGAACTTTGCTCTGAACCTGGGCCGAAGGCTTTCTTCACAAGTGTAAATGGGCATCTTGGTTTTTAGGGCCGGTGTGCCTCACACTTCACAGGCATCAGCAACATGTACAGGCTAACCACACCAAGCTGATGGATGTTCACGAGAAAGCTGAAGCAGTATTTGTGTCACAGTAACTTGGTGTTGGGGATACTGCTGATGCAAGCCCTGGTAAGACACAGGAGGTCTGCATGCTGTGGTCAAGAATCAGCACCATGACCTCATTCTCCTCCAGCGCTCAGGCACGAGGGAAGCTGAGATTGGACTAGCATCCAATTAACCACTGATTCAGCCTGAATTTCAACGTTCTTCCCTTTATGAGCTCACTCATCGTTTGAATTACTTAAGGAAGCTGCACAAATGCTTTTATTCCAGACTTTGACATGCAACCCATTATTGGAGCTGGCTAACTTGAAAGAAATGGAAACTTGCTGCTTGAGCAATGGAAAAAAAGATAAGATAAAGAAGGTAATGCAGCAGAGTAATACCAATTCTGAAAGGCAACTGCCACCACTCTAAGCAAGACAGAGAACTGCTGCATGGCAGCACAAGTGCTAGGATCTCCTTCGCCCTGCAACTACACACTGGAAATGCGCACACAATCCACAAGACCACTGGCACAGCCCTTTCATACTAAACAAGTAGCTTAAAGAGTGAAAAAAAAAAAAAGCAACACCAAAACGACCCTCTATAAATCCACTTTTCCCATGCCAGGCAGTATAAAAAAGCAACAGCAGGTGGTTTCTATGATCATGCAACCTCTGGCATACAGGAAGTCCCAGGGCAAGGCTCAGCATAGAAGCTACAATCCAAGACAGTGCAAAGGTTTTTAAAAAGGCATACCACCATATTGTGTCCAAAGCATTTTCTTGCCTATACATTCATTTCCCATAGCATTGCTTTGGCTTCTCTGTTTGCCATTAGTCTTTGAGACCTTTAAATGCTGGCAATCATCTTTCCTTCACTAATGCCACTGAAACCCATCACTTCCTCTGCAAGTCAGGTATGAGGAAATAGTTCTTTAGTGGGTGACATCAGCAGTGTCTGGCATTTTACAAGATCTGGAAGAAGACCGGCCCTGCCCCAAGGAGTTCACAGCCTAGTTCAGACAGAGCCAACATGTTTCAGATACAATCTATGAGGCCATGGAAGCATGAGATCACTTCCTCCTTGTGATCTTCAGCTTTGCATACTTATCAATTACTCCTATTTAAAAGGTTCCTTTGGGGAAAAAAAAAGAAAAAGAAAAAAAAGGCTCATAATTTTATCAGTTTTGGTGTTTGACTTTGGGACCAACCATGTACCTTCAGTTATTAAACATTCATGATTCCCTTCTTCCTCAAGTACAGGAGGAAGAACCTGGCAAACAACCAGGGAGGACAAGATGACTGACAATAGCTTACAGCTAAACTAGCAACTGCTCAACCAAATTGCACAATCCATAGAAGTTGTGCCATGACTATTAGCTTAAGGATGATAAGGCTGCAATCAAAAGCCATCACTTCTATTGGCATCTCCTGTTTGTATTTAAAGAACATAAGGAAAAATCTGGTGCTCGTGTATTTCTGCAGTATCTGAAAGCAAAGGATTCCTTAGCTTTCTCCACATGGTTTCTGTTAACTGGAAGCCTGGCATGATCTAACTACTACCTCCACATACAGGATCTGCCCAGATACTAAAATTCTGGATTTTTGCTGGAAGCTTACAGATGTTTTTGCTCTTTTCTCCCTCACTGCTAAAAAGGAAAGATTATGGCAAATATTAAACTAGGTCAGGCACTCAATTTGTTCCAACTTCCTACCTCTCCCAGACAAGGGTTCAAAAATGTCAACCCGGACTGAACTAACAGATGATCATCAAGCAAATTAGTTACAGCAAGAACCAAATTTGAGGTCCTGCACTGACCAGTAAGAACTCCAGGAGAAGATTCCCAAACAGCACACCTAGATTCTTCCAGCCACCAGGAAAAGCTCCAGGACAGGTCCAGCACACCTAATTCATGCAGGCTAATTGTCTATTCCCCAAACAGCACCAGGAAAACAGCTTTGATTCAAAGCAAGGGGTGGTCAAGAACACAGAAAGCTACCTGACATGTTTGTGGTGCATTTAGTGCTGTGACTGTAACTGATGGAAATGTGCGTGGGTCAGCTTCACGCTACCCATGTGGGGTAACTCCCTGACCATTCAAATAGTTTTTACGGTCTGTGTTGAATACTGTGATGAAGCAGTTACACTGCTTATGGTAACAAAGCTGACTATGTCGGAGTTTGCTCTGGCCTGCCTATACAAAATAAAGTCATGCTTACAGCCCCTAGTACTCAGCATATCCTAGACATATGTTTGACCCTTTTAGACTTTTTTTTTTTAAATATTTTGAAATCTCGGTGTCTGGAAAACCTTACTGAATGGTTTATGCAAAATGGTCTCTCCCATGCCAGAAATCTTCCATTTATAACAGACAGATAGGGTTAAACAGGCAATAAAAACAACCCTTGAAACACTCATGTCAGATGCATAGATTGGAACCAGAACCAAACTCCCTTCAACAGCTCTGGAGAAACCAAAGCTGAACTGCATGCTCAAAATCAGCTTGCAGCATTCAACCCTTGTTCAGTTGCACTGCCAACAGGTACATTTGGGTAAGCCTCATAAAGACCAAACCATCCCAGCCTGACCTACAGTGGAAAACAAAGCCATTGCCAACAACTATTTTCAGCTAGATCCTCTCTAGACTAATACTGAAAATGCTGTTGACTGGATGTCATCGCTGCTACTTCAGATGGCACGAGGAATCTATCACCATGCTAGTGGTATTTTGTGGTATTTCTCCTTTGTTCATAGGAAACTGAAAGCCCTTACACAGACAAGTCACCGTTTGCCAAAGCATACATAGATGCCTAACTGCACAACAGAGCTAACCAATCTAAAGGCTAACCATTGCACTCTTCACCCATCCCAGGACAGCCAGCATTTATGGTTGACCCTCCCATGTGAGTTAGTTTAGGGAGCTAACCCTGCAGAAGTCTAGTCCTGCCAAAAAACCCTGAATGTTTTATGAGAAACCCTGACTGGGTGCCCTGTTAGGACAGAGGAGGCCTCAGATGTCTCAGATGAAAGTAGGAGGCAGTAGCCCACAGGCAATGCGGGCATGGAGAAGCAGGACCTCCTGCTCTGGGGGCCACTAGTTATATGTAAGAACTGTTCAGTTATCATGAAATTGCATTGTAATATGTCCACTCACCACAAAAATGTCTGACACAGTCACCACCCTGACAACAAGTCAAAGATGAGAGCTGGAATTCTCAAAGGGCTTTGAAAAGGCTTACTAAATTCCATCTGTCTTCATGGCATCTGGGTTCAGGTCCATCAGCGCTGGTTTTATCTACAAAGGGCAAGTTTTGCAAAAGCAAGAATAGTTTGTCATACCCAACAGACCATCGAGACTTGAATAAAGTAAGGACACATAGCTGGAATAAACAAGGATATAAGTAGCAAGCACACATTCCTAGAATGTGTTTAAAAATAGTGCTGTTCTGACAGAGACAGCATGTACTCATTTTCATCAGCAGTACCAAGGATCTGTTAAAAACCATCACCAGCAATAACTGAGTTTCCCGAGGAATATAGTCTATTTGACATTAGATACTGACCATTCTAGTGGAAAAGAACATGCAGGAGAAGACAGGCAGAATGCTGTATTTCTCCACCTGCTGCTGGAGTATCTCCCCAAAACAGGGATGACACACACAGAAGAATGGCTTCACATGAACGACATCCTACTCTGTAGAATACAATTCCACTCATATTAAAATGTATCAGAAAACCATACTGATATTGTGAAATACTAATTTTGGAGAGAGGGAGAAATATTATTAACAAATATTATTAACAAATTTCAGAACTTCCTGTTACTGCATTCCTACATGAAGTGTTTCCTTCTCTCCCTTCAAACTAGTTTGTTCTGAAAGGCTGCATTAGGTAGAGCAATATTTAAAATATTTAAACACTTCAAATTTGAAACAAAACAGTCTGATCCTGCTGGCATTTAGTATTTCATCTGATCTAAAAATACTGGGTTTAGGATTTTCTTCCACGTGAAATTTGACTACTTTGGAGCTCTGTTTCAAACCAGAAAACAATTTCCTTAGAATCTGAATACTGCCACAAAAATAGAGCTTCTACTAGTCAACCATATGTAAGCCTCAAGTCTTAAAACACGAGTTTCAAGACCCATCCTTACAAGAATATCCAGTATCCTGTATTTCCTCATGCAAAACTTAAGAATCTTAACACATTAGTTTAAAATGAAAACTTTCATTCAGTCTGAGCAGGATTTGAACTTGAAGCGTTTTTTGCCTTGTTCTGTATCTAAATCCCTGTCTTGCTAGTTTATTTTGCAAACGCAGTATTTGATTGATTTGCATGTGTTTATAAATATGTATGTACAACTCAGAGTAGGAAGGCAGCAACACCATTACATCAGCCTCAACACCTGCACCATGTTGACTGAAGCAGAGAAGACCGTCTACTGTTTCTCTCTCTTATTAACATCTAACTTCCCAGCCTTACAAACTCTTTACTTCTCTGCCAGAGTCAGCATGATTTCTGCTACTATTTGACTTGTGATTTCCACTGCTTGTAATTTCCACTGTGACTGGAAAGGCAGGTCTTAAAGAAAAAAAAACCAAAACAAAAAAACCAAAACACCAGTGAAAATATCTAACAAATATGCTTACAATTTTTATAATGACATTTGCCCCAAGTGCCCATTTGTGTGGAAAATCTTTAAATTGTTCCATTTTAAAAAGTCTACAGTCCTAAGGGAGCTTTTAGAGTTATATACAAAACATTTTCATGCAGATTGAGGGCATTAAGCACTTCATGCATTAAAAAAAAAAAAAAAAAAAAAAAAGAGCTTGAAGAAATGTTTCAAAAAGAAAGCAGGAGTTTTTTAAGACTGAGACAGAGACCTTGTCCATCACACTCACAGAGAAAACAAACTGAGAAGAAACGAAAAGGAAACAGCTGATAAACTACAGAACAGATTACTTCCAAAGACTTAGTCAGCATCTATGTAAATGAATGTCACAATAATTCTTCTGATCTAAAAATGTAAACCTTAAAAACCACCTCATTTTGCACCACAGAAGTTTACCACTTTCTATGCTGTGCTATGCGTTTAGGCAGAACAGACAGACAGCGCTGGGGAAGACGCTCACCACACGTCACCCAGAAAACAGTGTTGTTTCAGCAAACAGCAAATTCAGACAGGAACCGAGACCAAGACTGCTAGCCATGACACTAGCAGGGTAACAGCACAGCCTTTTAACAGGAACAGCAGGGACAAAAATGTGGTTTTAAAATGGATCTAGAGCCATCTGTGAAAAAGTTTAACAGTCACCTGCAGCAGTAGCAAGAGATGGGACTCAAAGACCCCAAATGCATCTGTCTTCAGACTCAGGCCCCTACCAGAAGACAGTTCTGGGAACGGTCTTAGCTGGAGAAGCATCTGAATACCTGGAAGACAGGCTACAAAGGAGCGAGCATTAAGACAAACCCCTGTGGGGCAACAGGACTGCTTTGGAAATGTTTATTTTTAATTTCAAATCTTGATTCTGAAGTAATAAAGACAAGCCCCAAGCAAAGGAACCAGAACAGCAATGTAGTTCAGAGCATGATTTCATCCTCCCCACCTTGTGAGTTGCTTATCAGCTCAGAAGGACACTGTCAAGCTTAGCAGCCCAGGCTTGCTGCTGGAAGAATGTGGAGCTAGCAGGGTTTTTCAGGTCAGGCTGGGACCTGGTACAAGGCTGCAGATTAAGCAACTTGAGTGAGTGAGGCAGGACTCTCAGGAGCAGACAATTTGCTCCTGGGAATAAGATTTGGAGTGCCTAACCAAGCATTTCTGTAGGAAGGGACTGACAGCCCTCCGTTTGTTCCTACTTTGATGTTCAAGGGATCAGAAAGGGTAACCTTGGTCTAAGTGAACAAATCATACTAAGAAAACATTCTGTGTCACCAATTTCTAATGCATACAAAAATACTCCTGAAAAACAAGTTTTGGTTGCTGCATGGCAAAAACTCCAAGACTGTTTTAAAGATCTGCTGTGGTTTTGCCTTAATGCTCATCAACACCCAAAGCCCATGAAAAGCTGGCATCTTCTCACTGCTAGTGAACGTATCAAATAGCAATAATAAACAAGCATTGTGAAAAGAGGATCTAACTGGTGGACAGGTTCTTGAAACCTGGACACAACATGCAGGCATTTGTCTGTCATCTCTGTGATCTTATGCCTGAGCTCTGTGGTCAAGAATACAGATTCTTTGCAAGTCTTTCTACTGTCTCTTATTGCAGCCCAGATCCTAAATAGCATCATTGAATATTAAATTATCTATTAGCAAGATGTAAACGAGAAAGTCCTATGACAATCTTATTGCCTCTCACAAAGATCAGCACCTAACACCAGCTGTTTTAAATAGAAGTTTAATGATGGATAGTATCTCACAAAACAAGGTAGACATACCACTGGGAATGTCCCCATGCCTCTGCTGAATTGAATGCACCATTCTTGTAACAGTCAGGGCTATTCATTAACCAGCTATTAGCAAAAAAAAAAAAAAAAA
>VYZV01019704.1:0-10144 GCA_013401275.1 Pandion haliaetus
TGCTGTGTGTAAGCAATCTACTTAGTTTTCTATTGAAAGACTTTTAATTAATTGTGCAAATTTTCTTGTAGTAGGTTTTTCGGAGAGATATAAGGAAATTTTTAAGAGTGGTTTTGTTTTGAGTTTTTTTTGTTTTGTTTTTTTTTAATACAGGAGTTGCTCAGGGTGATGAGGACGATCGATGACAGAATCGTCCACGAATTAAACACTACGATTCCAACGGCTTCCTTTGTGGGGAAAATTGATGCCGGCCAGACGTGTAAAGAGCTGTACCAGTCTGTGAGTGTGCGCTCCTTTGACTTTCAGCTCAATTCCTGATGTTTTATTAATGTGCAGTGGCCGGTAAAGCATCCTCAGTTTCTAAGGAAGCCACTGCCTTTATATGTTGTGCTTTATGTGTCTGTAACTGGCATGCTTAACTTCTCTACGTGTCTAAACCACATGCACGTAACAGCTACTTCAGTTTAAAATCACGCGGGGAACTTAATTTGTTCTACAATACTGATCCTTCAAGGTGCTCTGCATTAGCCCAGTCCACTTCTTTCTTTTAAAAATGGGTGCTCGCATTCTTTTTGTGCTACTTTACAAGACTCCTGCTCACGCGTATCTTTTGACTTTTGATCAGGTTGGTAGCTGCTGCTCGAAGCAGTGTTGCTTCCAACATCTGGATTATAGTCAGGGGGATTTCTATAGGCGCAGCAACACCTTGACTTTAGAAAGTCTCTCTTTTAACTTTTAACTCGGAGGTTTTTATTCTCTGCTGAGTTGTGACTTTCTTTCTCTCCCCACTTAGTTGATGGATGCTCACACCAGCAGAGAGAGAATCATCAAAAACTGCATTGCTCAGACTTCCAGTGTAGTGAAAACTCTCAGAGAAGAGAGGGAAAAGGCCCAGGATGATGTAGCGTTATTAAAGCAACTCAGGAAAGAGCAGACAAAGGTGAGTGGTGGAGCTTTTTAGAGATCACTTAGAGAGGAAGAAGAGGGTATCTTTCCTAAATGGAAAGACCAGTGATGGAGAGAACCTGAAGTGGATCCTGACTCAGGCAGTCTTTTCCGAGGTTCTTGTTGGCTGTGTTTGTGAGAACCTTTTCCCCTAGCCCTCAAGGCAGAGCAGCTTTTATCCTGCAAGTGGAGCATTTTCTGAGATCTTACTACACAAATGCTGTAGAAAAACAGGTGTACTTCCCCATGGTGGACTCTAACCTTCGCTGACTAACGCCACGTAGCATACAACTTACCTGGGGTTTGCTTGGTCCTTTCAGAATGCCTGAAGGTTCGTTCATTTTGCCTTTTTGAGATCTTGTAAAATGAGTATAGCTGCAAACGGCAAGTATGAGTGCCAAGATGCAAACACCAGAAGATAATGAAATTCAGCTTTTGTGTATGTCTCTTGCACCACACAGTTACGCAGCCTTAAGACTGTCCCTTTTCATCATCACCGAGAAGCATCGTTCTTACTCAGTGTGTTAACTGGAGTTCCTGTCCTCTACAAGGAGCTGCCAGGGAACCTTGAATTCCACTGAACCAACCTTTTTGTTGTTTAGTATTTCTTGGATTAATTTTTTGAGTCCCTTGTGATGGTGTGAGAGAGACTTCTAGGTTTGCATAAGGAATTTTAATGTGCAAAACACCCTCTCGACCTTCTGGCCTCTGGATGGAAAGTTTACTTCACCAGAGGTGATCTAGACGGAGTACCAGAAGTGGAGAAGGGAACCCTGCTGAAGTTCTTGCCACCATTCCAAGGCCCCCTTTGTAGGGGAGGGGATACTGCAGGTGTAGCTCTAGCAGTGGAGATTAGCAGGGATGTGAACTCTTCCACTGATTTCTCTTCCAGACCTGCTCCGTATGGCTCATGTTCCACACCGTATGCTTGCAGCACATACCAAATAAGACTGCTTGCTTATTGCTTTTTTTGCATACCTAGGTGTATCTGTTGTGATCAGCAGCTTAGTGAACCTTTCTCTGTTAAGGACTGTCTTAAACAGGGTTTCTAAAACAGTGCCTTTGAGTTTCCAATGTAATGGTGAGTTCTCGTAACAGCTAGACGTTCCACCATCGGATATATATATACACAAACACACACACACACACACATATATATATGTATATGTATGGCCCTATATCCTGGATGCATCTTTCTCTGCTGCAATCCTATAAGACTTGAAGAGATGGGTCTTGAAATTTTGCTTTTGTGGTGCTGAACTATCTCAAAATCCACTTACCCCTGTACTTCCAAGAGGAGCCTATTGTAGCCCCTGTTTCAAAGAACAGTTGGATGCTGATGCAGTTGTAGCAAAAGAGCTTCCTGAATGGATGATTTGAACTCAATAATCTGATTTTTCCCCAGGCATTGAGTGAGTGAACTGTTTATTCATGTGCTCTTCAGAGAAATGCTCTGTCCTGAGCTCAGATTTAAAGAACCAGGTGGTAGGCAAGTGGTTTTATTCTTCAAGCCTCACTTAGGGAACTGCTAACAAGCATCCATCTTAGTTTGGAAAACTAGAATGGTAGCTTAGTATTTCCTACAAATTTTGTTTGCAGAGCCAGTTCTTTAAATCAGTTAATTACTGAGCCCAAAACCTATCACTGAAACCACTAGGAGGATCACAATGATAATGTTTAATAATTGGAGGTGATTTCAAGTCTTAAAAGCAATCCATGATTCGGAAACATACCAGAAATCTTTTGATGAGATGATCTCAAATTTGCACTTGGACTTTTATGAGGTGTCCATAGGGTGCCTGCTCCCTCCTACATTTAAGGTCATGTATTTCAAATGTATATTCAGTTGGTTGCAATACAGATCTGTTTTCTCTTGTTATTTGTGTTTCTCTCATCCTGCTAATGGTACAGATTGGAGGACTTTATCCAAAACGATTACTTTGGGGTCATTGTGTAAGAAAACTTGGAGTAGTGTCAGTCTAGCAGCCAATTCTTTTAATCCACTTACATTAAAACATCATTTGATTATTGTATTAATTTGTTATCATCTTGGTTTACTTGAATGAAATGTCATAAAATATCCAACCAAATAAATTCTGGAAATCCAAAACAAACGGCGCAACAGTTACTAGCTTTATGAAGCGAATTAGTAAGGCTTGTTAAAATATCAGCGCACATTTTAAAAACAACAACAAACCCCCCTGTTATAGCCATGTTGATTGACACTATGTTGCTGTTCAGGTCTGCAGCTCTAAGGAAAAGGCTAAAATAATAGTTTTGCTTAGGCTTGGTGTCAAAGGTAATTAATGTGACAGTCCAGATGACTGTAAACCTATTCACGTACTCCAGGAAAAACCTTTCTTTGAACTGCTAAAGATATTCCAAGTGGTTATTTTATAGAGACTAATCCTGGTCATCTAGTCACTCTGTGCATGCTGGATTGTTATTTCAAACAGTTTGAAGTCCTACTGAGTAGGGAAAAGTCCATCCAACAGCTGTAGTAGCTGTGTGTGTGTCTGGACATCTTACCCGGAAAGTTTTTGATGCGATTGCTGTCTTGGCTTGCACCTGTTCATCAACTCCCTAATTGGAATCATGTATTTAAAATTGATAAACTCTGATTCTTAGACTGTTGGGTTAAAGATTGCAACAAAAATACATCCTAAATGTAGGCAAAAATGGCAGATGGTTCTTTTGCCTCCTACCATTGCTTCAGGGCCTCGTGGCAGGATCAAATTACCACAAGTCACCTGAACGCATCTGTCACACCTGCCCCTTGGAGTTTCTAATACATGCGAAACAAAGAGATTCTTACATTTCTCATGGGTCGAGTGAGTGCTCAAGAACTGTATTGTGGTAGTTCTTGCCAGAGCTTTTGCATCTGTGTAAACCTGATTTGTCCTACTGTGATCACATAACATATTAGCTGGTTCAGATAGCATGAACATCCGTGATCTGTTCCTGTAGACCCTTTCTTGGTCAGTGCACAGAGTAGAAGGCAAAGGAAGTGGAGAGGATCTCTTTATGATCTTAATTCTAAATCCAGCATCTGAGATCTGTGTTCAGTCCTAGCTTTGCTGCCAGCTCCCTATATGACTCTAGTAATGCATGTATGGAAGAATGACAACTGAAGGCTGCAGAGCTAACCCCAGCACTGGAATTCCCTACGCCAAGGGCTTGAATTAGGCATAGTTATTTTTTTTGTGAAACCGTTAACGTTAATCAGTTAATTGCTAGCAAATCTTGATGGGCAATATTTAAGAATAGAGCATTAGTAATCAGGAGCTACTTCTGCCAGGCTTGCATCACGAGTCTGCCTTCACCGTGTCCTTGCAGACTTCGGTTTGCCCTGAGTATTGGCTGAATGGAAGGGACAGGCTTTCGGAATGATCACGCATCGTGCCCTTCAGTATGCTCCATCGGCGGGGGCGCGCTCCTGGTACTGGGGTTGTGATCTAGGAAGTTGCAATGGTAGTAAATACTGAAGGCTGCGGAGAGGCCTGTTTGACAATAATCTCTTTATCTGTTACTTTCTGCAGTTGAAATTGATGCAGTCGGAGCTGAATGTTGAAGAAGTGGTAAACGACAGAAGCTGGAAGGTACTCGGTCATTTAAAATAGTGATGATGTTCTGTCCCAACAGACAGCCCTGCACTGGAGGTGTGGGACTGGTGCCTTGTGAGGCAGGTTAATTAGAAAGAGGTGAGGGTAGTGCTGGGGGAAATGTTTCATATCAGTCATTTCCCCAGTTCTGGATGCAGAGATCAAAGCTTTTGAGTTGCACTGCAAAGGAAAGAAAAGCATCTGATTTAGGGGGGAGGAAGGATGGTGGAGTACTCGCTGTGTAGGTCCTTTTCTCTGCCTTGCCCAGTGGCTAAAGACTTTGTAGGCTTTTCTGTGGTGGCCTGTCTGAAAAGCTTTGCTGGGCCTCTTAACAATGTCAGAGAGTTGAGTCTTTCAAATTTGGCTCTGTTTGGTACTGGTCATGCTTCTGAGCGAGGCCAGAGGAGGATGGGCTGTAGAAGTTGAACCTTTTCCTGATGGAGCTTCTGCAGGCCTGGACTGATGCTCCCTGGTGCAAAGGGCAGGCTTGCTGTTGCTCTCCTGTGTCAAGAGAAGGGGCAGATCACCCTCTGGATTGATGGGCCCAGAGGCTCTCTTGTTATAAAGTGATCTTAATGCTGAGCTTAAATTCTGAGGTTGCCGTATTCTGTCACTGCAGCATTTTACATCTAGCATCCTTTTCTGGTTTATTGTAGCTTTTCAGAGCTTTCAATACTCAAAAAAAAAGGATTTTTGCAAATAGCTAGTACTAGCTTCAGCTCCCTTTTTAATCTCTGCTTCAGGATTTTAGTCCCCTAGATTGCATCATTGTAAAGGCAATACAGCTTTAAGTCTTGCCTATTCGTGGAGGTCTAGTCACCACAGTACAGCTCAATGCAGGCTGATTAGACAAACGTTTACACGGTTTTCCACATATGCTTTGCTGTCAGTACTACCCTTGTACTGTCTGAAAAAGCTAATCATGCCCTTAAGCTTAATGAATTTTAAACCAGCTCAGGTATGACTAAGCAACGCCACAGCCTTAACAACATGCTGCAGGTCACCAGTGGCAAATATTTTATGACAAGTCTGCTATACGGGGACAAACCCTGCCCCCATCTCCATTCTGAAGCCCAGAGTTGGCACCAAACTTACCACTGATGCCAGTGGTGTCCTGTAGCTGCATGAAGCTTTTGCTAGTGACAGAAATGGCTAATTTTTCCTGAAGATGGAGACTTCATAAACAGTGAGGTACGCATGGTGCAGGGATATTTTAGCCTGCTAGTATTTAGAGTAGGGCTTGAAGAGAAAAGTATTTCTGGGTTTTATCTCTAGCTCTGCTATTGTCACCCTCTGAATATAGACATAAATGTCTCATTTAGCTGCCTGTAAAAACAGGTCACTGAAGGAATTAGAACCAGTCATAGTTGTGGACTGAATGCAATTTGTTAGTTACACAGGAGTGGTTTTGGTTTGCAGGTGAGGACCTCTACTCTTTTTTTTACTGTTGCAGACTTTTAGTTGGAATGTACACTTACGTATTTACGTTAACCCTAACCAACAGAAAACTGATAGGAAAATCTGATTAGGAAACAGTTATTTTTCAAGCACTTACTCTGCGTAGCTGTAGCAACAGTGGCATACAGAAAGATGCTGCTTTATAGAAATGCATGCAGCAGAATTTTGTTTGGCTGATACCAAACAGGGAAATGACTTCCAAAACAAGACACTTGCCAAGACTCCACAGTGGAGTTTATTGTTGGAGTGTTTTGTACTAATATGTGAAATCAAAATCAAACTTCTTCATAGTAACATGAATGTTAAGGTTTCTCAGGCAGTGTTTTTCCTGTCTGGAAAAATGAGAGTAGCACTTCACAGGTAGTCCAATGAAGTTAACTGTCCTGACTAACACACTGAGATATGTAGGTCAGTGATCCTAAAAGTAGGAGGCAGTGTTACTAAGATTGCAGTATCAATCTTCCTTCCATAGGTTGCAGAGTTACTGTTAAAAACGATTTAAAAGTTTGCATGTAGCAAGCTGGTGTGTTGTTTGATGCAAGAGACCTTTACAGTGTTTTAGAGTATATTTCCAGCACCCTTTAAGACATATATGCCCTTAAAATGACTTTGACAGACAATGGACAAAAATTTGCTTAGTATTAAAATGCTTCTGAATGGGAACCCTTTGTGGCTTTTAATTTCTACAGTTTCCTTCTATCACTTACCTGATCTCAGACCTCTACATACTCTTAACTCTTACAGAGGTGTCTATTGCATGTGCTAACATAGTGGGACAGGCTGGATGTGTGCGTGTGTAACTGTATCACAACTTTTGTTTTCTGCAGTATGAAGCAGTTTGTAATACATGTCTATTTCTTAAAGTAAAATAAATGTGAAAATAAGTTGAAAATGACTCAAAAATTGTTAAGAATCAATGCTAAAACTAATGCATGCAGCAAACATCACTTTTGCTGAAATTGCCATAGGTTCTGGACTCTGACTAAGATCAGCTGTAGAAGATTCTAGGAAGATACAGTTTAAAATAACGTATTTATATGAAGTGATGCATAACTTCCCCAAAATTACAAGACCGCTCACTTTGCATGTGAAGCCAATGGGAGAGTTCACGAAACTTACCTGTGATCGTCAGGATATCATTTGGATCTGAAAAGTCCTGGACAGCTCGGCAAAACGTGCTTTTGCAGGAGTGCTGGTGGGGGAACTAATAACCGCCAGTGCCTCAACTTGCTGCTAGGTGGTGCTCGTGTTGCTTTTCAGGACATGGCGCTGGACAAAGTTTGGAGCCAAACCGATAATAACTAAATCGCTCATAAGGAGCACCTGTAACTTTGGTGTGAGCCTATGTGTTGTGCTTTTCATTCAGACTGCCTTACTTTAGTCACATTTATTGGCCCTCCTTAGGGTAAGCAGTCTGCTTGACAAGGCCTGCAGTTCAAGCTAAATAAACATGATCTTCAGTCTCTAGTTCTGTGTGCTAAATTTTACCGAGAGAAGATGCCAGAGGTGAGTGAGGCGGGAGCAGTGGGCCCTTTGCAATAGGAGGCCTGGCAGCATCAGCACCTGCGGTCAGATAACTAAAACTGAGAACATGGCTTCCAAGAGCCCTTGCACCTCTTCTTAGCTGTCATGACAATGTAAAATGCGTTCGCTTAGTTAGGAGAAGAATACAGTGTCCAAATTTGAATGCCAGAGTGAACTTAACAGAACACAGCTGGTCAGGAGCCTTCCACTGATAATTTCCCTCCCTCTTTTAAAAAAAAAAAAAAAAAAAAAAAAAGGCATCAGCATCTTTGATGATAACAGACTACCAGGATTATGAGCCTGCCTTATCTGAGGGAGAAAACTTTTAGTGCTGTGCAGTCCCCCAGCATGAGGCTGCAAACATTGGATTCACTAAAGCCAAGAGAGAAGGTGAATGGAGACAGATGCCTTGGTAAGTACCATTTATTGGTACAGCAGGGCTGGGCAGCTTGAGATGGGTGCTACGTGAAGAGATAGTTGACTGAACTAGCTCTGAAGTTCTGATCATCTCCCAGATGAGAGCTGATTCGCTTTTGCTCTTCTGTTTTGGTGTCTCAGGTATTTAATGAGCGTTGCCGAATTCACTACAAGCCTCCGAAGAGTCAATGATGTGGGGTATTTTCCATCAAGGTGGTCCATAACCATGAGAGCCAAACTGGAAAGAGACCTTGGGTGAGCTGTATTGGGACCCTCCAGAACCAGTAGAACCCAGACTTGTTTTGTTTTGGACCTACTTAGCTGAAATCTCAAGGTTGAAATGATTCTCCTGTAATTAAGAGAAAACAACTCATCTTTTGTACAAAATATGTGAACAAATGAGTTTTATAGTATTAAAATAATTTTCAAATGGAATGCGAAACTGGCATCTTTCTTGAACTTCTACAGCTACAGCAGTCCTAGAGGGGAAGAAACGGTAAAAACCAGCTCTGAGCAGGGAGGACAGGGGTCTCCCTGAACTGGTGCTTGCTAAACTATCAGTGAACGTGGTGTGTTTGTGCAAATAATCTACTAAAATCTGAAAGGAAATAAAAATTGCGGAATGATCAGCAAGTGTAGGTTCAGCACCCCTGAAAGTAAGAAGCTACCAGCATTGTTCTGAACTACTCAACACTGGCAGAGTTGTTTCAGAGTTGCATGTGGATACAGGCTTGCCACTGTTCCTGCAAGGCTGACAGGCAGCATCTGTTGCATACTGTCCTTTGGTCTGTGTTACCAAGTTCTGGATTTTGTCTTTAAATAGGAAACATGGTGTCAATTAAAGCCACTTTGGGTTGGATGTGATATGTCTCATTCAGGAATGAGACAGTTAACTACCCAGTGACCCTATTTTGTCCCTCCTTCTGAACCTTTAAAATTAATTCTATAGGTGAATTGCATTTGAACTGAGTAAATAGCTGTGCACACCTGATCCTGTTGATTCTGCCATAGTGTTGTATTTAGAAAGCTTTAATGCAACACCCCTGCAGTAACACAGCATTTAAAAGTGGATAAGTATGAGGAAAGCAGAATTGCTGTAATTATACCTTGATTTTTTACTAACTCTACTTGGCTGACAGTCAAATGACAAGGTCTGCTGGGTTGCCAGCTGTTTTTATTACTTAGTTATATGTCTTTAAGAACCATTGAACTTGAACAGAGCCTTAAAAATACAGGCTCCATCTTGCAAACACTTAAATTCAGTAACCACACTGAAATGAATACTCTCATATTCCTAAAAGCTGTACATTTATGGGGGTGGGAAGTAAATGGAGGAATGTACCTGTGTTACTGGCAGCTGGCAAAAATCTGTGCAGCATCATCTGTTTTACAGTTTTACAGTTGTTTGTCCAGCAGAGACTTGAACTGCTTGGTGGCCTTTATTTGTAGGCAGCAGAGTCAATTAGTGTCACTTTTCTTTGACACTTGAGGCAGAAATATATTTTAAGTCTTTGAGGATGTAAATCCTAATGTTCAAACTTCATTTTTTTTTTTTCTTCTTTTTCCCAAGGTACTGCAACTGCTCTAAGCAGAACTTTACTCCAGTTGGAGCGCTCGTCTCACTCTTGAAGTATTCTCATTGTTTTTCTGCAACTCTGAAAGCAGAAAACATGTTTGTTCTTCAACTCTTAAATTCTTATAATTGTTTATCCTCAAAGTGGAAATCAAATACTGCTCAGAACATTGTGCTGAATTCCCAGTAACCTAATTTCTACAGGAGATGGTCCACTAATGAGAAGTTGAGAAGAGTTAGTTTTGATTTCAAAGTTGGTACTCTTAATACTGACCTCTAATATAGGTGTCTAAACTATTGGTTCTCTCCAGGGCTTGGATCTACAACTGCGGGGACAAATTCTCCTTTTAAGCCAGTTGTAGGATAGAAACTTCTGCCAGTGTGTATAGAGTTGTCATCAATACTCTTGAAATTTAAGCTTGTATTGCATTTCTGTAGAAACTAGAGAACGTAATGAAAATTAATCACTGTCCTCCTCTATCCATCCAGATGTTTGCTCAGCTGTTGTGGGAAAACTTCTTCACTTAAGCACATGCTGTGAAAAATGACCTGTGAAATGGATGTGATACACGCAGATTTTTTTTTTTTTTTTTTGTAGTAGCTCTACTTAGCATTTTTTTTGAGA
>VYZV01019704.1:10156-31435 GCA_013401275.1 Pandion haliaetus
CCCAATATAGCTCTATTTTTCATTTGAACAAAAGGCCAAACGAGTAGGTCTATACAAACCTGTATATGAAAAACTTCTGACACCATAAGAAGACTTCTAAGTCCCAAACATCCCTTCTTCAGGTGTTTGCAGCTTGTATACAGAGGGTTGCACTAAGAAGTTGAACTATTGTATTTAGTTTGCTCTGAGCGCAGGGGGATATCTCTTACAGTACATGGCAAATCACCTGGATCAGAGGCTGTTTGAATCTTGCTGTTGAACTTAGTGGAACATTAAGGTGAGTAACTGGAATTGCATGTTGTGCTTTGGGGCACAGGGAAGGAGAAAATGGCTCTGCTGTTTTTTGAGTACTTAAGGTCTGCCTGTGAAGTGCAGTGCTTTGTGATGGTATGTAAATGGCATTGGTATGAGCTGTGGGCCACACAAAACAAAGGCAGGTAAAGTCTCTGTGTCTAGTGATGCCCATCCATTCTAGGATCATGCTTAGTCCACGATTGAATCCTGCTTCAACTTTACCATCAAGGTAGTCACAAAATTACTGGGCTGCTTGATGTCATACGTGAATCAAATAATGGACCGCACAAATACCAGGTTTTCATTCTTTTCCTGGTTCTATCTTTTATTTCTGCAAGTAAAGGCACTTGGACAAAAAGCACAACTGATGCCCCTGCCCACAGTCCAGATCTCCTGTAGGTGGCTTGCCCTTCTTCTGGGGCTTTCCAGAAATGGTTGATGCATATAGGTGGGCAGATCCCACTTGCTTGGAAAGTCCTCTCAGGCATGTGCTGCTTATTTCCTTCTGTGAAATAGAAAGAGGTGGTTTTTTTCTGGCATTCGGTGCTGTTGTCTTCTGCAGCCTCTAGGCACTTGAGAGTGATGAAACAAGTAATCTCTTTACAGAATTTTTTAATGATAGTATTTGGTTTCCTTGAAGCAGAGCGAGCGGAAGAGGCTCTTTACTGGTACCACGGGCTCAGCATAGGTGGGGATATGGTAACTTTGTGCTGCTCAAGTTCAGGTTTCTATTAATCCTAGTTGATGTACAATGTCAGAAATCTTTTGAAATCAGAGTGGGTAGCAGGAGGGGAAACCGTTTTTGCAGACCAGCACATTGAAAGTCAAGGCTGTTGTTACTGTGATGATGACAAATAGATCTTCAATTGGTAGATGGAAGGCTGCTTTCCTTTAGCAGCTCTTAAAATGGTGCACACGACCATGTGTCGTTTCATCCAGTCACAATTACGTGTCTTGTCACTGTGAAATCAGAAGACTGACCTACTGACTTAGCTTTCACAATCATTTCTACAGAGGTGGCTTAATTTCTGCTTTAAAAATAACTCATAAATAGATAGCCCTGGGGCTTGGGGGTTTTTTTTGTTTGTTCGTTTGCTTTGTTTTGTTACTGTACTGGTGTTTTTATTGACTATAGCTTCTACTTCTTAAAATTGCTTATACAGGACCAGAGAGTAGTGGCCTGCAACCTGTAAAGATTTGTTTCTTTATTATTGGAATAGTACATACTGCAAGATGTTACTCAGCTTTAAAACTGTAAAGAGTACTGGTACTGTTCTCCCAGCAGAGATTCTCCAAGTTAACAGCAGTACAATTACGTGAAGAGAAATTGCCATCTGTGCAAATGGTGAGTGTAGGCTGGAATGATATGTAGTATCAAACACGTCTGAGATACTGAAGTGGAGACACTCACTAGCTTGTCGATGTTGTGCAAGAGATGGAATGGGGACAGCTGTTCTTTTCAAGGCAGTGTTCCAAATGCTGTTCCATTACATCCAAAGCTTAATTGAGAGAGGTGTAGATGAGGGTTGCCTAGGATAGTCCATTGTCGCTGATCATCTTTGATAGCAGGTCTGTGAAACGTCAACATTTCAAAGTGACTTTGTGAACTATGTGTGCAGGATGAGTACTGCATCCCAACCTTAGAAATATCAGTGGGTTTTGCAATGGCCATTAGCACTCCCATGGAAAGAAAACAGACTGATGGGCCTGTGTAAACTTTAGCATCAGCTTGCCGACAATTAGTGTTGATTTCCCTTCCCTTCTGCACAACTCTGTGCATTCTGGGGGGGGAGAAAGTTCTTATGCTTTGAAGTCAAAAACCAAAAACCCAGGAATATGGAGTCCAATGAATGATTTCCACGCAACATTAATGTCTTTAGTTTCACACCTAGAGTTTTCCCAAGGTTATAAATTAATCTTCGTAGTCTTTGTGCTCAGTGTATTTCTTACTAATCAGAATCAAGAGTTCTCCAGAGGGGTAGTGCTACCTTGGGGATCTTACCAACATCCCTTCCTGGGGGAGTTAGTGCATCCTGGTGAGTGGAGAAGTTTATAAAATACCCTGGTTTAGCACTGGTGCTGCATGGTTGTTGGACACGTTCTGTGGCTTCTGGTCTCATTAAGGGGAGCTGGCTCTTCCAGTTAGTTAGCTCATCTGTCCTGCTGTGTAAATAAGATGCGTGGTAGGAACATGGTGGAAGATGATCAGCATTGGAGTGAATCAGCAGGGTCTTGTGCAAAAGATGGAGTTTGAGCTCATCAGCTTGAATTAACTCCATGAACTGGGCTGTGGGGAACTCCTCATCTGGAGAAAGTGGCAGACCAGTTTTAACACCTCCCACTTCCTTTATTTCCAAGAACTGGGCACATTTTTCTGTTTATTCAGAAAGATGTTGTCTCGGGACAACTGTTTTTCCTCAAATGCCTTTCATCCACCCCCATAACACTGCTGCTCAAGTTTGGGAAATTCTGCAAGATCCTTATTGGTAACATGCTCTTGAGTTGAGTTTAGGGCCATTACAGACTCAATTTCTTGATCTCAGGTGCTTTGTACCAAGAACAGGCCTTGAAGTTAGATAAGAAGTACTTGTTTACAGTCTGTTGCATCACTTGTCATCTGTGAGGAGGGTCAGTAGGCTGGCTAGGACATCAATAAGTCTGTGTTGCATGGTCACCATTGCTGTTTCTTGTTTCTAGCTTGTTCCTAGTGAATTCCCTACTGCTGCTTTCAGCAGAAATGCCCATTGCCTGTGTGCAGCACATATTCTCATTTCACCCCCTCCCATGTACCCACACCTAGGGACTAAAAATTGTCTGGTCTGTTGCTACTACTCTAGTCCTGGCTCTGGAACAACATTCCTCCCATTTGCTGGAGAAGGGAGATGGCAGGAATACTGAAGGGGAGTAGTTTTTCTGGGGTCTTGAAGAGTTAGCTCTCCCTTACCGGGTAAGGCTGCTAACAGTTGCTAACCTTTCTTCAGTAGGTTGCATGTGTTTTAAGCTTAGTCATTTTCATGACCATTTATGAATGTACAGTGTCATGTGTCTGTGACTGTAATTGCAGAATGAATACTTCTGACTATATATTCTGCATGTTATGTATTTCAGCAGTGTGTGATATATAAGTACCTTGAAATTAGAACAGCTATTGTGCACACACAACTACTGTAGTGAGAGGGATTGTACTTTGTCTTCCAGGAAATTGGCACTAGAGTTTCAATAAAAATGTAAATGGTACTGCATATTCAGTTGTTATTATGATTGCCTGAATGCAACTATAGGTTTGATAGAAAAGAGGCAGAAATAACTTATTTGCAGTACTTACCTGAAGCTGGGATTTAATTTTTTCCCCTTCTGGTTCTCGTGTTTACCTTGGCACCTTTCTGGTCAGGCAGAGGGAAATAAATGTCGCTGAAAGTAAAGTGCAATCTGCTTCTGTGTCCCGCTTGGTAGGATATTGAGACAATACAATTTCAAGTTGAATGGGACCTGCAAGGAAGTTACTGCATGCTTTCTTGCAATCTGGAATGGTGTTGGGAAATACTGGGTGTGACTTTGATCGATTTCCTAAGTGCACGGACTAGTCATCTGCACATGGGTGGAGAGACAAGAGGTTCTAGTTTCAGCCCAAACCAACTATCTTTAAGATGTGGGTGGCTGGAGGCTGTTGTTTGCTTTTCTTATTGACATGGAGACTATATACACTTAAGGTTTTAGAGTGCTTTTTACATTTAGTGTTAATATTATCAGTGCTTTACATTTTCTTTTTTCCCCTGTTTTCCCCACTTCTCTCCTTCTCCAGTTCAGTAATGGTAGGCTCCATATGTTACAGGTCATATGATTCCATGACACATGTATGTGTATATATACGAGATGCCTGGTGACTCTGCTCAGACTGCACTAAACTTCCCTCTTCAGAACCACCCATCATTTCAGAGAAGTTACCGGCCACTATGATGCCTGGGGGCTTATCTGAGACCAAGCCTGCTACTCCAGAAGTCCAGCATATCGTTAACCAGGTGAGCTGTGACCTATCTAAAGACGAAGTCTCTGTGTGCAAAGGGCTGAGTCCTGAAGCTTGGGTAAAAGCTGGGAGACCAGGTGATGATGCTGAACCAGTGTTTAAACTGAAGAAGCTAGTGCTGAAAATGGGAATCTCCTTGATTGCCAGTAAGTATTTTCTCAGCATTCTGCATAGGCAGTGTACAGGTAAGACTGAGACAAACCACTTCTCTGTCTCATCCTTGTTGATAGCCAGACATACTACTGGCTACCTTCAGTTCATGTTTGCATGTAGTTCAAAGACCACCTCTACTATGCCAGCACTGAGGTTGCTTGTTTGAAATTAAAGGTGTATTTGAAGGGAGAAGATTGTACCTGGTAGAATTCCTCACTGAAGGACATGGGTAGGACAAACCATATGGTAGTATGCACTAAAAAAAGATATATAGGGTACAAGCCTATGGATAAACATCATGTTCTCTGCTGGCATCTAGTGTTTTCTAGAGTCACAGCTGTGATGCAGGGGCTGCTGGTGAGCCAGCGGGGCCAGGTGAGCTTGGCACAAGGCAGGCAGGGTGAGCCCAGTTGCCGTGGTGGTTGGTTACAGGCCACAGTCCTGTCTTGGAAGCAGCTGTGTGAATACCACCTCTGTAGATGCTCTAACGCCCTGCAGTGCAGCAGCTCTTAAAAGAGTATAAAGTGCATCCTGAGGTGTGGGAGGGGAACAAATGGCATAGGAAAGCTTCTTTTGTGCCTCCCATCTCGTGTTCCCACCCACCCTCCCGATCGATCGCCTTCAGCCTCCCCATCGATCACCTTCACCCTCCCAGCTCTGAAAGATGCCCCTTTGGCCACTGCACAGAGCAAACTTATGCCCTCCTTGAGGAAACACAAACAGGAAGTAATGGGGCTGAACATGTTGGCCAATACTGCTACACCCTCCTGCATTTGCAGGGCTCCCAGCTCCCATCTCCCTCCTTTGCTGTGCTGTAGAGGACAGAGTTTGCAGTGGCACCATTCCACGTCCCCTATGAGCTTGCAGGCTAAGACCAGGCAATGATGAAACCAGACTAAGGCGCGCTGGGCTGTGTGTGCGGAGGGGCAGAGCCACCAGGAGATAACTGTAAATAGGCCGTGTAGGCTGGCATCAAGAGTCCAGTACTCGGACCAGGTTCTTTTAGATATTCCACATGTGGAGTGTGTAATGTTTAATATACAAGTTTACTTACTTGAACAGATTTGATGTTACATGAGGTTTCTGATTTAGCATAATGATACAAATATACTGGTAACACAATACAGATGTAAGTTACTCTTAACAAAATACAGCAACTGCAATACACTGTTCAATCACAATACCGTTGTGATCTCCATTGCTGGTCTCTGTAATATGCTTATTGTCACGGCGCTGGCCGTCCTCAGTCACCAGGAAGGAGTTACGTGGGTTGAAGTCAGCTCAAGCCTTCTGTTCCTTTCAAAATTCTTTTGTTCATTCTTTAGTTTTTATACTCTTGTGTTGGGCAGAGCCATGTGTTCACTCCCCCCCATGCTGGTCTGGCTAACTCAGGGAGGCTTTCACATTCTTTTAAGGAAGTCGGGGAGTTACACCACCAGTTGATCCACTCAACTGACATAGCTGTTCATCTAAAACAAACAGTCTATGATCCCCTTTGTGTTGAGATAAGGTCAGCTTCTTTGCAGAAGCTGCAGTCAGTCACACCCTGCATTATTTTTTGAGTTTCCTAGGCATGTCACCCTTGCCCAGCTCCTCTGAGCCTTCTTCCATTGTAGGGCTTTATTGGTCAGTCACAGCTGGGGTTGCCAGAGTTGGGCATGCATGCATGGGGGAGAGCTGGAGTATGTGTTGGGGGGTGGTGATAACAGGTTTTCAGAGGGGAGATAATGTACTGCAGAACAGAAAGAGAAAAGGATTATCTAAAATTGTTTGGGGGACACCGATTGAATCGTTTGGGAGCAATTAACACTGTTCATCCTATGCTGGCACAAGTAGTTGAAGGAGCAGCACTTGCAGAGATCAGAAATTCCTTTTTACCTACGGAGGAGAGACCCTAGGCAAGGACTTGTGGCACCTTTGTGTATTTGCAATTCTTATTTCCTCATGTGTAAGACATGGAGGGCAATGTCTCCTGCTAGCTGAGGGCTGTGGAATTTGACTAATGAGTCTGTGAAATATCTTACAGGCCTCCTTTGAACACTGCTAGGACAGTGTAGCATGCCAGATACTGAGCTGTGTTTTTAATGCTAGGCTGTGTTATGGGTGATCAAAAGATCCTACCCTCTTGCAGTGTGTATCAGAGATGAAACCACAGTGCATGATTGTCAGAGAGTGAACACGCATTTAGAACTGTGAATGTTCATTTCAGGCTGTGCTAATTCTCACAAAGTACAGGGCAAATACAGAATCTGAAATGCAGATGTACAGATTTTCTGTTCGATTCCTGAAGAGGACTGACTTTAATTTTGGTATTCCATTCTCAGTAGCTTCAGGAAAATGCAAACAAATTATTCTTTGTTCTTTATTTTCTGCAAGGTGAAATTTTTGCCTTGTGCTGAGTGTGGGAGAGAGCACTCTCCCTGGTCCTTTTCCTTTGAAAAAGCTTACACTCCGCTGCAGAGGCTTAGGTATAGTTCTCTAAGGAAAAGATTCTTGTGGAGACAAACTTTACACTGGGGCAGTCCTGCTCTGCTTCTAGCCAGATAGTGGGGTCACCCTTCAGTGATGCAATTCGGTGGGATTTTATGCTCTGCTAAGCAGAGAAGCAATTCATATGATTTGAGCAAAGTTGTGAAGAGCATCTGCAGACCTTGGGATGCCCAAGGTCTATCTGCTCTTGGGATTACATAATTATTTACTTATACCTGTGCCTTGTCTATAGTCTTCCTTAGTGAGCTGGGGAATATTATTTATTCAGTCTCCTTGTTTTACAGCTGTTGCCCAAAACTGAGGAATGTTTTGGGTTTAAGGAGCTGTTAGGTAAGAGCTTAGGAATGTTACATTTTTCCCCTCTGAGGATTAAGGAGCTGTCTGCCTGCCTGATTTTACTGAAGGCTCTCTCAATAAAGAACAAGTGGGGGATATAGCGGTCAGAGGTTGGGAGAGATTGTAAAATTGGAGAGAGCTGGCTTTGTTTTGTTTTGTTCTGAGAGAGGAATAATATGTACCAAATGTTGCCACTTAAGAGCATCCTAGGAGCTCCCAGACCCAGCCAGCTGGAAGAGGGTTGGAAACTGAAGTTTCCCTGGTATGCTAGAGTTAGCAGCTCCTGAGCTGAAAGTATAGCTGTCAGTTCCCTGGTATAGAAACCCTGTGGAAGGTGCTCAGAAGAAGAGCAGAGTAAGAGACTGTGAGGAGCCTGAATATGATGAATTGGATAATTTCTGACTGTCTGGAAGTAGCTGATCTGGATGTTCCTGGCGTGCTTTCCAGGACCTGCCTGCTAGGAAGGAATGTCATGGGGGTGGCAGCCAGCTGTAGGTGGATGTGCTGAGAAAGCCAATTAATTCTGTGTGTTTCTGCAAAACAGGCGGGTGGTGAGAAGCGCTGACGTGCTGCTGGCTCCTCCCGGGGGCTGCCTGAGCAGGCTGCCCAGTGATGCTGCACTTCTCTGCCCGACTTCTGGAATGCATCAGGCTGTTGGCATGGGCATCATGTGCAGAGGAGAGGCTGTTACCTAGCCTGCAAAAGATTGTTTATGCTTTCTAGGTGACAGAAATAAATTTTTAGGTTACATTTGCTGCAGTTGCCTTTCTGTAGGGAATTTGTGTCATCAGGTGCAAACAACTGTAGTAAAACAATCACAGGTACCTAAATCATGACACCTCAGACACCTAGCCAGACTTCCACCGCTGCTCACAGCTATCTCCCTTGCTACCCCCTGCCCTTTCAGCCTAGTAATTATAGGAATATTCCATCTCTGAGGGTACAGTACCACTGTAATTGCTGCTGAACTTAAAACTTGCCCTACACTGTGTGTGTTTCAGGAGAAACTGTTAACAGCTTTTTTTTTTTTTTTTTTTTTTTTTTTAGCATGTGAAAAGTCTGTAGATGTCTGAACTGTGTGAATTTTAAGATCCACAAGGGCTTAAATTGTGTACTGTGCATAAACACATCTACCTGAGCTGTGAATGTGAATGCTGTCAGCATAGAACATTGTTTCTTCTGGAACTATGTTACCTGCAGCTGCTACCTAGTGAAGGACTGATGATGTCTATGCAGGTCTGGGGGTTGATTTCTGTCTCACAATGTAAAGGTCGTACTTCCAGCCTGGGAGATGGAAGTACGTAGTTTAAGCCTGGACCACTGTAACTATTACAGTTGTTTGTATTTTACACAGTTCTCGATCTTTAAGGACGTATTTAATTTAATTTACAGATTTAGCTGCAGGGCTTCTACCAGCACTAGAATACCTTTACGGAACTACTTGGTCAGGTGGTTGTCTTGATACTCTCAACTAACCCTGTTCATTGCAAGTCCTTAAAGGAAAACGTTGAACAGATTGAGTGTGGCTCTAAGGCTGTGACACAGAACAGGGGTCCGCAGCTTCCCAGGGCTCTGCAGCCTCCCTGCTGGCATGGGCGCAGGTGTTCCAGGTGAGGGGGGCTGTCCTGCACCACGGTGTAACAGTGTGGTTGACATGGGGTGTACCCTGCTAGGGAGCATGGCTTGGTACCTAGCTCCTTTGACGAAGAATTAAAAGGGCAGCAGGTAGCAGTTTCTCTCTACTGAGCAGGAGACAGTTTAGCTGGACAGCTTTCAGGGTGAGGAGGAATCAACTAGGAAGCCTAATTCTAACAGGATTTTAAAGAATGCTGGAGGCAATGCTAGGAAAGAGGGCTGGAGGTCTTGGTGTAAACTGAATTATTTTGGGGGGTCTGGGTTTATTTCATTAAGGGCGTGTGTTTGAAAGGATGAAAATTGGGGTGGTAGATGTGAAAGAAAAGCCTAAATATGAACCTGCCAGTCATGTTTCTTTTTCTTTCTACAGGTGAAGCCACAATTTGAAAGCAAGGAGAACAAAACATATGCCATCTTCAAAGCCATAGTATATAAGACTCAGGTGGTTGCTGGGATAAACTACTTTATTAAGGTTTGTATATATTATAGGAGGGAGTGCTTTGTTTTTAAACAATATAGGTGACTTGCGTAGTGGCTTATAGCAAGAAAGAGAAGCAAATGTAGTAGCAAACCATCTGATGTGACTAATAGAGTTAGAGACTATCTCCAGATGCTTATAAAATTCCTCTGTTTGGCACTACTGTAGAACAGGAATGTAAAAATTTATAAAACATGCACTGTGCTTCTTCAGTTGTGAATGATAACTTTCTTAGGATCATCTCACTTGAAGACTATAGATTGCCTTATCAGCTCAAATTATTTAAACTAGTCATAACTCTGCTCTCCTGTTTTCTTTCAACGCAAAGTAGCTTTCCTATTGCCTCTGTGTCCTCCAGTTGTGTTTATTATGATGAATTTGAAGTCAGCCTGAGGATCTGATGGAGAGTTAGGGTGAATTTAATTTAATTCTAAAAAAATTTAATGCAAGCATCTCATACTCTGCTGTCTAGTTTTGCATGTAAGCATGTGCGTTGATGTTTTGGTTCTGTGTCGTGCTGCAGAGGTACAGCTTGCCTGCTAGTTCTTTCTATATTTTCAAAAGCCCCTTTCTGCTGCGGAGGAGAAACAGGTAATGCTTAATTTGGAACCCTCTGATAGTGCCATTCATCCTCTACTAGAGAACCCTAACCGTGGATTTGAGCAGCTTTCTGTGAATAAATTGTGTATTTTGCAAGTGAAGGCCAGAAAGCATTGTTCAGTGGCAGGCTGGCTTTCTGGAAGTAGAGTGAACATTGCATGCGACTGCTGTATCTTAACCCCACGTGTGCAGACATATGCCTGGTAGGATATGCTCCCTTAACAAGAATCAGAATCTTTTTATTAAAGAAATTGGCGGGTAGGGTTTGGGGGGTAGTAATTCTGCAGAGAGACATTATGAGCATTTGCTCCACGCTTCTCATATTTAGCTGATCCCAGGAAGGACAGATGCTGCTAAACCTTCGTTTTTCCCAGGTCCTTCCTTAAAATAGCTCTTATTTCTGCTATGTGGGCACCAGGGGATTGTACTGACAGACTACCTATTATATGGCTAGTCCAAGTCTTACATGGACGATGTTTATCCTTCCCTTGCTCCTGTGAGATGTGCTTTCACTTTGTGGACGAAGTACTAAGTAAGGAAGAGTAACAATTTACAGGAAGGCTGCAGTAAAGCCAGAAGTCATTCCCAGTTGCATTTCTTCCCTTAGTGCCATCTTATTGCTGACCTAGCCAATGTGAAATACTTGTCTGCTGTCCATGCTAAGCCTCATGACCAAACTACTCAGAAATTGTGATTGACAAGTTACTGAACTTGGAAGAAATCCATTTATAACACTGAAAATGGATGATTTGTCTCTTCTTTCCCAATATTGCAAGTGACAGGAAAGAGTTACTCATTTTAGCATTACCTGGAATGAGCTCTGTCACAAGATTCATTCTTTTATACTTCTGAATTTTCCACATCACTGGTATTTTACCAACAGATTTACAGCTGAGGTGCCACGTTGTAGCTGCCTGAAAGCATGTAAAAAACTCTTGGAGTCTAAGGCAGTAAACCTTCCCTTAATACCATACACCTCACACAGTGAGAGTTTAGCACCTGTTGCGTTTGGCTCTGTATGTGTGAAATTACGCACAACTTCATAGCAAGTCTTTATGTGAGGCCTTTCTGGTGGGGAAGGGGAGTTTATTTTAAAAATTATTTCAGACACTCACTCCCACAAGCACCAAGGTGTGTGTCAAGTTGTCTGTTCAGGCACTGATGTGTTTGCAGTAATTCTGCAGACAAGGGTTTCTGGCTTTCAGGTTGTCATTGCTTCTTAGGACTGTGTGCCGGTTTTGGATAGATCTTTCTGTACCTTCTAGGAGCTGACACTTGTCTCTGCATCTTGCTCCATCCCTGAGTCATTAAGATTTTCTCAGTGTCTCGTCTCCTACCCTGAGTGTCCCAAGAAGCTGTGAGCTGATGTGCTGGGATCTTGATGTCCAAAATACAACGCCATCAAAACCTTTCTCCTCTTGTGCCTTCTGGTGCTTCCACACCCAAGCAGTCCTACTCATTTTCCATTCACATGAATCTGGAGGCTGTTACTACAGTTTTCTACAGGTGTAGACAGTTTCTCCCACCAGTTACTGTCCAGGCTTGGGTTAAGAGCTGTTGAAGTAAAAATGGAGATACACCTAAAATTAAGCTCCTGAGCAAAGATACTCTTCCAAGTATGTAAAGAGCATCCATCTGTTTGAACCTGCTTTGAACCCATGATCCTCACTTTCCTGCTGTTTTGGTTTCTAGGTCCAAGTTTGCGATGATGACTATGTCCACTTGAGGGTGTTTGAGAGCCTTCCTCATGAGAACCAAGGTCCCAGCCTTGTCAGTTTTCAGACTGGCAAAACCAGAGATGATCCTCTGACCTACTTCTGAGAGGCGATGAGGAATCGTGCCTCACTTCTGCAAGTTGCATGTGGATTCTGCTTGTCTCAGTAAATGCATGAAAATAAAATAAGTTTTGAAAGCTATTTGTTCATGTCATGTCTAGGTGTGCTGCCTAGCTGAAGCTCGAGTAGGCTCTCAAATACTATTCAAGGCTGTTTCTGCCACCTGAGGTACTATAGCTGTATGACAGAGCACACCCATTTCAGCTCCTCTTTCCAAAACACTCGGGCAGTTTGGCCACTCCTTCAGAAAGTGTGTGAGATAGATACATAGATAATTTCTGGCACAGGGGAAGTGAGAAGCTGAACTGCATCCCCCTGTAAGTGTAGCTTCACTGTATGGGAGCAGGGTGGGGGGCAGGAACAAGCTCCTTGAAGGAGTGGGAGGATGGGGCCCCTGCCACAGCCGAGACAGATGAATCCCAGCATTCAGCCCCTGGAACAAGGAGTGACCGGCCTCACTGAGTGAGTGTGCTTTACCGGAGACCTATGGAGCTCATTCCTTTTTTTTTGTTTGTAGTGTCAGCCACCTGCAATGAGAGCAGTCTTCAACTGAGCTCTGAGGTGACAAAAGGTAGAAGGCAAGCCCAATCCACAACAAAAATACTTTCCTGTTAGCAGCTGCTCAGGTAGGGGCCTTTGCATTACCTGCCAGGGAGCTGGGGCTCAGGTGTGAGACATTAAATGAGTAAATGGGTTTCAGGCCATGCCCTGCTTGTATTCATGTTTTGGTGCTATAGCGAAAGATGGGCATGTAATTGTCACAGGCATGTCATGCCCAGAAAAATGTGGCAGCTGCCCATTTCTCTGCATGCCAGTATCCTCGATCAGATGCTTTAATTCCTCAAAGTATAAAGACAGCCTGTGGCCTCCTGGGAGTAGTCCTTCCCTTGTGCATCTAATATAGTTTCCACAAGAGCTCAATCCTGCAGTCTAGTGTTACAAATCTTTTAAGATACAGCAAGTCTCGCATTAACCACCACCACCATCCCAGAGGGTAGCATTTGGAGGTAATGCTCAGCTTTTTGAACTGTGAAAACACTTCAGGGTGGGGAGTTATCAGCACCAAAAAAGACCCCATGTCTCAAAACCCACTTTATTTTAGCAAAACAAGAAGTGCCATGATAAGCCAGACTTACTCCCTTTATTCCATATTGGAGGGGGAGTGTGGGGACTCTTCAGGCTGCTATGAGCAAAAGCATGTGAACTCCCCCTAATAGTCAGGAGGCAGAACATGTTCCTTCTAAGCAATGCTGGTTACACACTCACACAGAGCACACCTACAACAAAAAAAGTCCAGTAACACGCACGGAAGTTCACCATGCCCTCGCCTCTCAAAGCTGCTTGTCATTTCTTCAGTCTGTGGCCAAGGACATGCAGCAGTGTCATCTAGAAGTGGGCTGTGTCCCCTCAGTTCAAAGGCTAAGGACCACGTGCAGTCAGAATTTTGGTGCTCTTCATCAGTGGATCCTCCACAACCTCTCTGGACAACCTGGGCCCCTGTTTGACCACCCCTGCAATTGTTAAAGAGAAAAAAAAAAGCAGTTGTTTGTTTTGCTTTTTTCCTCCTATATTTAGAGGGAATTTATGTATTTCAGTGTGCGGCTATTGGTTCTTGCCCTTTCACTGCACTGAGCACTACTAAGAGCCTGGCTCTGCTGCCCCCCCCTCCCCCAGCCCCCCTTCACCTCGTCTGCCAAGGCTGAACAAGCCCAGCTTTTCAGCCTCTCCTTTTAAGTCAGATGCACCAATCACTTAATTGTCTTGGTGGCCCTGTGCTGGCCTTGCTCTGGTACATCCCTGTCTGCCTTGTACTGGGCCGCCCAGAACAGGGGACAGCACGCCTAATGTGATTTCATCAGTGCTGAATGTGGGGCAGGGGAGAGAACTGGCCTCTCATCTGCCAGCACTGCTCTTCCTAATGCAGCCCGTGACTCCCAGTGGTCACCTTTGCCGCAAGGTGTCCAACAGGACAACTCCCAGGTCCTTTTCTGCAGAGCTGCTTTGCAGCCACCCAGGCCCCAGCCTGCACCAGTTATTCCTTCCCCAGTGCAGGACTGTGCGTCTCCCTTTGTTGACAGTTGTGAGATGCCCATCTGCTCATGTCGCCAGCCTGCTGCCATCCCTCTGAGCAGCAGCACAGCCAGCTCGTCCATCAGCCACTCCTCTCGGTTTTGTGTCATCCGCAAACCTGCTGCGGGTGTGCTTGGTCCCATCATCCAGGTCATTAATGAAGATGTTACACAGTACTGGNCTCTAGCCAGACTATGGGCTGCTGAACTTTTTGAGCACAGCAGTTCAGCTAGTTTGCAGTCAGCTTATCTAGCAGGTACTTAGTTTGTCTATGAGGATGTTATGAAAGACACTACCAAAAGCCTTACTAAACTCAAGGTAAATAACATCCATTTTTCTCGCCTCTGCCAAGATATTTATCTCATCATAGCAGGCTATCAGGTTGATTAAGCATGATTTCCCCTGTGTAAATCCACGCTGACAACTTCCAGTCACCTTCTTGTCCTTAATGTGCTTGGAAATGGCTTCCAGGATTATTTGCTCCATCACCTTTCCAGGGACTGAGGTGAGGCTGATGAGCCTGTAGTGCTCCAGATGCTCCTCCTTGCCCTTCCTGAACATAGGAGTGACATTTTCTTTCTTCCAGTCCTCGGGAACCGCCTCCAATGCCCATCACCTTTAAAGGGGTATTGAGTGTGGCCTTGCAATGACATTGGCCAGCTCCCTAAGCATCCATGGGTGCAGCCCCGCAACTCCCACGGCATTGTCTAAGTCCATGTTAAGTGTTCCCCTAGCCTGATCCAGCTCTGCTGAGGGAAGTCTTCCTTCCTCCAGACTTTCCCACTCATCTTAGGGACCTCAAATTCCCAAAGGCGAGTCCTTCCAGTAAAGGCTGAGACAAAGGCAGCATTGAGTGCCTCAGCCTTTTCTGTGCCCTCTGTCAGCAGGTCCCCTGCTCCACTGAGCACAGAGGGGCCACATTTTCCTTAGTGTTCCTTTTGCTGCTGATACATCTTCAGAAGCCTTTCTTGTTACCTTTCATGTCTCTCCCCAGATTAAAAGAAAGTCTTTCTAATTAAAACATAGAATAAACATAAGGTTATCTGGAATATGAAAAACAGTCATGGAAAAAAAAATCTCCGAGGAAGATAATAACCAATATTGAAAACCAGTAAAGACAACAGTGAAACACCAGTCAAATATGCCATCTCAATTCAAGAGAAATATTTATTGTTATTAATGCAGAAATGCTTGTCCAGCTGAAGCTCCTTTCCAGGACTTCTTCCATAGGACTGAGAAAATAAGCAAGTTTTTTTTTTTTTCTTTTTTTAAACTCATACACCCTCTACTGGACATTATGCATCCTACTGCTGCAAGAGGATAAACACGATTACCAAGGGAATGTTTGTTTCAAAAGACTATAATCCTCCTCGTTCTCTTGCTTTCAAAATTGCTTCAGCTCAAGTCTCTTCAGGTCTTTGCCAATAAAATACAGAGTACAATTTACCTCTACAGATATATCCACAGTTGTAAAACAGCACAGAAAAGATTCTGGGTTTTCTTTTGCTCCTTGCTGCAAATACATGAGTATCACTCCCCTTTCAATTTCCAGACTGAGGAAGTCCACTAACAGGACTCAGCCACAATATTCCAGTTAAGGTGCACTGAAGTCAGGGCAGCTACTTGGGTTTGCATTAGTATAGGTGAAAGGAGAGCCATGTGACTCTAAAATTTAGATATTGCACAGGAAGGGAATGGTTATAAGAGAAAATGATTTTTTCCAACATTAATTTTAAAACAAGACACTTTCTTTTCTCCTTCGTTGGCACAGTAATCAGTATTTTGCAGCCTACAGAAAATGCACATAAGAAACCATTAGGAAAACATACAAGATAAGCTTGCTAGAAAAAAGCCAGTTCATCATGCTTAGTCTTGCTGCTCTGGTAACTGTGGAGACTCAGCAGCTTATTCTCGTGAGGAAGGCTTCTGAACACACGCAGGTGCATGAACTCATCATTGCCAACATGGACCTGCAAAGCATGAAAACCGGTGAGCTCCATGGAGTAACAGCAGCCTCCGGCAGCAGGGATGGTGTAGACTGGTATGTTTTGAGGATGGAGAAGCAGAGAGGTGGTAAGAAAACCCATCACCTCAGAAGGTGTGGTCTTGTTTTAAACCAGACTGGGAGTTGGGACTTTGTGGAAATACCACTAATCCTTCTATGCTTGTTAGTCCTCCCTGTGCCTGAGATAGGGAATATACAGGTAGGGAATCGGAGTTGCATACAAGTGATTAATATATTAAATAATACACGCAAAATGCTCTAATCTTATCTGGCACAGCAAGCACTTAAATGCTTTGATTACAGTTGCTTGTTTTTTGTGTGCGGCATCACTACAGGCAGAGTTAGAGCAGGTTTGATACTTCACTGTATCTTTACACATCTGGACTTCACTTAGTGCAATGTTAGTGCTCAACATCACAGATGTGCAATTATCCCCCAAAATAAGTTTCACAAAATAACTGAAAAGTAAAAATCATTATGAAAATAGAGAAGTACTCTCTTCTCCATTTAATACAGGCAGGGAGATGGGCTGGGAGATGGAGGGGTGGATATTTTTTTTAATGCACAGATTTGTTTCTTATTAAGGCCAAATCATAAGCATCCCTCTGTAGGTAAGTAAAGAAAAAAACCCCACCGTTCCAAATATTATACGTGTTAATTTAAAAAAAAAAAAAAGTTCCCATTGCCCAGTGTCCTCTACCTTGATGAAGTAGTTTGTTCCAGCAACCACCTGAGTTTTAAACTCCACTGCAGTGAAGACATCAAACTTTTTCCCTTCTTTTTCTTCTAGCTGAGGTTTCACCTTAAGGAAACAATAGGTTATTTAAGACTGATGCAAGATTCAAGTATTTAGGGCTTAAGGCCCACACTATTAGTGTGCCTCAGTACCCTCCAGGTCACTGCTGCTGAATTCCCAGACAGAGTATTCCTGCTTTTCCAAGAGAATTGTGTGGGTATGCTAAAAGATTTATTGTGACAAATTATTTCCTCTAACGATGTCTCAGCTTCCCTTTCTGTTCCATTTATCTAACAACTAATGTAACGGGGTTCAGTATCTACCTGCACAAGACTATAGGTTTTTTTAAAGAGAAGTTTTTAATATACATCATTCTTGCAACAAGAAAAAGGGCCGTCTTCACCATTAGCTCCCTTTTCAAATTCAAACCCAAGTTATTACAGACCCAGCATCACAGAACAGACAGACATCCAAAAATCAAGCTTTGAAAGCAAACTACCCAAGCCTAAGGTTTTACAACATTTATTTGACAGTTCTTCCAGCATGTCTGCTGAAATCTATAATGTTTTCAAACTGCAAATATTTTCCAAAAACCAACTGAACCATAAAGCCTTCTGAGTTATCACCCCAATTTCCAGAGCGTAAAACCAGTGCTCAAGAAGTCAAAATAACTTGTCCAATACCCCAGAGGGAGGCATGAAACTCCTCAGAGTTGCAGCTCTTCTCTCCCACGCTTGGCTCTCCAGAACATCATGGCTACATGGTAAAATTCTTGGTCAGGAAAGCAGAAAATGTCAAGCTTTGTTTACAAGGACAAGATGCAATAGTCTTGGAGTCCTTGCTGCAAGTGTAGTTCTACCCAGGCCTTACCTCCTGCACTGCATCATTATGTAGCCCTCCTGCCGCTCCCAGTGCAACAGTACCAGCAGTGAGTAGATATTCTCTTTCCAGCTATATGGTATACTTCCCCTTCTTCCTAAACTCAAGGGGAATAAATAAATTTCCTCTCCTGCCTGAATCCCACTTGCTTCCTCGGGGAAAAACAAGTGCCAGTTTGCCACTGCCTGGGTGCTCTAGGGAAGTAGGAACAGAAACAATTCCCGCAACTGGTTATGTTCTCCCACCCCTCTAGCACCAAGAAGGCACAGGACCAAACTCTGGTGCCTTTGCAAGACAGCTCATCAGTGACTATCCTGTCCCTGGGGGCTGTGACCATACTGTACATCTTCTTTCAGACGTCATACCTCTATGCTTCTTCCAGGCTGTGAACAATACGTCAGAAGTAAGATAACAATGTTCAGATGCTTTTGTACGTATGTTTTTTTGCCATATGGAAATCAAAGTGCACCCAACAACTCTGCATTCTAAGATGCAAGGCAGGGCACAGCCCCAGAAAGCGCAGTGATTCAGTCCTCCATCCTCCCCTTCTCCTGAGTCAGAAGATGGAGCAAATGGTTTCAGTTTCCATCACTGGAGCTACTATCACAAATTTTAAGCAGCAGGGAAGAGGGCGGACATAAGTATCCCACTGACCCTATCTTGTCCCATGCTCCCTTAGCAATCCTAGGCGCTGTGCAAGGTTGGTTTCTTAGGTCTCAAAATTTCCCTGGCTCAGCACATTTTGTATTTCCACCAGGAAGGTGAACACTGGGCTCCATGACTGCGGACAGCTGAGAGTTGCATGCGGCTGCAAGCTTGTCAGGGTGTTATGGTGGCAATGACTCATCACAGCATGTGACAGACAGGCATCCCGATTCCGTATGGGGAGGGAGAGCCCAGATAGATAGAAATACTCTCAGAAAGACCTGGTACCAGCCCACCCTGCTAGTTGATGGATGATCTCAGTCTAGATCTGGGGGTCGTGGTGGACAGGCACTGTGCCCTGGTGGTAACAAAGGTAAGAGCGTACTGGGCAGGATCAGCAGGAGCCTAGCCAGAAGAGAGAGAGGCAAGCGATTACTGCCCTTTACTTGGCACTTGTTAGAGAACATTCGGAATACTACGTCCGGTTTTGGGCCCCCAGTACAAGAAAGATGCCAATAAACTGTAGCGAGCTCAGTGGAGAGCCACCATGAGCTCAGATGGCTGAAGCACTCGTGCTGTGAGGAGACGAAGAAAATGAGCTTGCTCAGCCTGGAGAAGAGGCAGCTTTGAGGAAAGCTTTCCAGTACCTACAAGGAGTCAGGCTCTTTACTGAGGGGTGATGGCAGAAGAATGAGACACAGTGGTCATAAATTGAAACTGGAGATTCAGACTGGATATAAGGAAAAACATTTGCCCTGAGGACATTGCTGCAGTACAGCAGGCTACCCAGAGGAGCTGTGCAGTTTCCATCCTCAGAGGTTTTCCAAACCTGACTGGACAAAGCCCCGCGCAGCCTGGGGCTGCTGACCCAGTGCTCCGGCAGGAGGTACAGTCCCTTCCCACCCAAACTGTGATTCAATCTCAGGGCTGAAAATTACCATGTCCTGAAGGCGCTTCCCTGTTCAGCGTGGCCTGTTTGCTTACTCCCAGAGCAGTTACTAAAAAGCAGGTGGTTCAAAATCACCCTAACCTCTGCCACAGCTGCCAGCAAGGAGCCAAAGGCAGAACAGGCCTGGGTGGAAATCCTTGCTGTGGAGAGGCAGTTCCTATGGGAACTCCTAAGACAGACACGGAAGCTGTCCTGCTCTGTCCTATGCTGTACCTGCTCCGGGCAAGCAGCAGTACTTGCCAGGACCACGAATCTGAACAATGTTCGGCCATCACCACGATTCTTACGAAACAATACAATGGAGGCAAGAACTGGAAAAGCAGGAACAGGAAATGTATTTATGGTATGTGAACTGGCAGGCTCTAACAATAATCTCCACAAAGATGTGATTTTAAGCAAACAAAACAATTTGAGAAGTCTACCTTAATAAAACTAATGTTTCCTTCACAGTTTGTATGCAGGTGTGGCTATGACTGCACGGGTAAGTTTTCAGTTTGGGGTTTTCCCATTTATATTTCATTAAATAAAGTAATTTAAACTGGCGGTTAAAACAAGCTGGACAAACGTTGAAATATTTATGTGATTTAAATGAAAATAACAGATTTTTGCTTAATTCTGTTCACTTCTGAATCTAACTGGGTTTCATTTTTATACTCTTCATCTTATTTTTGGATTACCAAACCACTGCAGTCTGCCACAGAATAGAAAGTCAGGATTTCAAACCTAGTTCTCAGTCCACGTGCAACGTTAATTGCCTATCTGCATTATCTTTAACATGACATGTAGGCCTTTTCAGGTCAAAACAGTAATTGTGACTCTCAGCAATTCTCAATAATGTGCTCATTACCGCAGACTCAGGCTGGCGCTCAGGAGCTGCACATCTCTTTTTTTTTTAAATGCAGAATCATCAGATTCTACAAGCTAAATGTTAATTTCAATGACTGCTGTGCCTTTGGGTGCTCTGTACGCGTTTAGAAACTGCTGCAGCCTGGGGAACAAACCCAGACGATGACAAAGCGCATAAGAAGCTGGAGCTTGTCTTTCATCTTTCTTCACTGGCTTGACACACCCTAGCTGATAAAAACCAAAAAGCAGAAGGAACTTGAGTTCCTATGACTGAAACAACACTACGTGCTTTGAAAGAACTTAGTTGTACGTCGGCATTTTTAGAGCAAAAGCCTCTGCTCCATTAACATGGGCAGCAGGTTAAGTTACTGTATCAGGATCTGGAGCTGGCAGTGGTTAGAGTTGAATTCTGCGCTGGGGAATAGCAGAACCAGCAGAGATGTTTTCTTGCTTATTCCCCCGCCAAAAAACCCCAACCAACCCCGGTGGCTACAAGATTTAGACTTTGTAAGAACCATCTGAGCTCAAGAAAATGGACCTTTTAGAGCTGGGGTGTACACGGTTGCTCGGCGGTCCTCCGCTGACGCTGGTAGGTAGCACATCACCTGCACAGCCAGGGATGGAGCTGGAAGCACCCCAGCTCTCCCCGAGCACTCAACGCTGCCTACGGTTCCTCTCTAAACCCCTCAAAAACATCCTCTTGACATGCTGAACCCGCTCTGCCCGGAGTCAATAAAACCACGCAAGGCCAAGCAGGCGCAGGGAGGGCTCCGGAGGGCCAGTACATTTCCACAGTTTATCAGTCTTCCCGCTTTTAAACTGAGGGGGAGGAAAGGCCTCTCCCTCTTCAGCTGTGTGGGGCAATGGCCCAGCACACCTGGGCCCTCAGCCATCCCCTGCACCGGGACGGGGACCCAGCGCTGCGCTCAAACGTACCGCCTCCGGCACCCCCCCGGCAGGCAGGCCCCCCCGGAGGGCCGGCGGCTGCCAGCCCAAGCCGGCAGGCTCGGGACCGCCAACAGGCCCGGCGGGAGAAGCCTCGGCAGACCCCCCCGCTCCTCCCCGGGGCGCGGCCAGCGTCAGCTGCCAGGTCCTTCCCGGGCCCGGGGAACGCTCCCGGGGCTCAGCCCGGAGGCAGCGCGGTCCCCTCACCTCATCAGCGATTTGCTGCGTCTCGTCTGTAGCGGGCCGGGCCGCCGAGGTCCCCCCGCACAACATGGTGGCAGCCGCTCCCGTCCTCCCCCTCTCCCCCGCCACCTCAAGGCGGGGCCCGGCCTGCCGGCGGGGAGGGACCGGGGCCGGGG
>VYZV01019704.1:31516-57420 GCA_013401275.1 Pandion haliaetus
CGGAGGCAGCGATCGCCCCGGGGGAGGCGGCAGGACCGGGGTGGGGGGGGGATTTTTAGTAGAGTGCAGTGGGACCAGGTCTCTCCGGGCTTGGCCGGAGTCTGCTAGCCGATTAAAAAGAAAAAAAAAAAAAAGCTAAAAGCAAGAGCTGCAATAAAAGCTGCTTGCAGAACGATCCATAGAAGGTCTGCGGCCTGTCCGCGGTGGGGTGAGGGCTCTGTGACTGTCCCGCCTGAGGACAGGGCTTCTTGAGCTGCAGCCTTTTGCTTTTACAGGGTGTCACGTTTTCCAGCAGCCGTCGCCTACGTGACATGTTCGCCTGAGCAGCGTGGAAAGTTTCCCTCTGTGGGACTCCCTCGTTCACCGTGTCCATCGTCCCCTCTCCTGGGCTGAGCTTGCTGTCCCTCAGCAAACCGAAGGCTGTGGGGAATTATCCAGCCTTTCTTTGAGAACCCCCCTGGTGAGACTTCAGTCTGAATGTTCAGGTCTTTAGCTAAATTCCCCCCCATTTTAAACCTCCAGATTCCTTGGAAAAGCAACAACAAAAGCCTGCCTTCCTCCCACCACTTCCCAGCATCCCTCGGTACATTTGGTAAATATAACCCTGAATTTAGCAGCAGCAAGTATCGCACGCTCAACGGACCTCCTGCACTGGTAGGAAGGACATGGCATGAAAAAGAATGGGGAAGAAGGATTTCTTTCCCTTCGTATCATCTCTCTCTTCCATGGAGAGCAAAGAAATGCTCTGCTGGGGCTTTGGGCAAGCAGAGCTCTGCCAGATTTGTGAGCAGAGTGAGGGTGAAGCATCGGGCTCTTCGCTGGGACAGTTCCCTGCCCATCAGCCGAGTTTGCCAATGGAAATCCCACCACAAGAGTTGAAATACTCTTTGCTTCTGTCCCCACTGCTGTTGCTTCTCTACCGGATGGCTCAGGAAACACCAGCGTTGGCACATGATTTCCAGTAGGTTTTTGAGCCATGGGGGTGGGATGGGGCAGCCATTCACGTGGGCAACTTCTGGTGGGACATGCTAGTGGAGGTTCGCAGCCTTGAGCTTTCAACAGAAGGATGTTTTTCAACTTGTCTTCATCAGTATTGTCTTGTGTGACACACAGGCAGCCGCTTGAGCAAACTTCCTCTTCTCCTGGACTCGGCAGGATGAGAACATAGACCCTCCTCCATGCATGGGAAAAAGGGTTTGGTTGCAAGTCACCCTTGTGAACGGGATCCTTTTTTTACTGAACTGCCCTTGCATCTAGCGTGTGTGTCACTACGAGAGGCTGCAGCAGCGGCTCTCACACAGTGTGTGGAGCTTGAGGCGTGGAGCTCCAGGTACGTGTGCAGTGAGGGTGGATGGGGGTTCCCCAGCAAATTGAGCACGGTTGGTCTGTTGCTATAAAATTATGGCAGCTGTTGGAGCGTCAGTGTGTGCCAGGGTACAAATTCCTTTGAAGTAGATGTAAAGAATGAAAAACACCTAAAGAATGAAAACTGCCCAAAGAATGAAAAACACCCAAATGTCAATATTATCTACGGTTTGCATAGCCAGTGAATGTTTTTCACCAAACAAGGCAGCTGACGGTGACTTCATGTTTCTCATGTTGCGTGTGTTCGTGCAGAGTCTTTGGTTTGTATTTTGTGTCATTTTCATATCATGCATTAAGCTCTTCTACGCTTTTAATGCTGTCGGCTTCACTTCAGGGGCTACTCTACTGGGTTTGGCCTGTAGGAATGATTCACTAGCACTAAAACTGTTTCGCTACTGAAATTTTTGGAAGTGTGGACCATAACCGAAGTACTTTTTTTAGCCCTTTCTGCCATCTAGTGCCCATCTCCATTCGTGCATTTAGACTCAGGAGACCACCAGTCTCAATTCTGTACCCTAAACTAAGCCTAGAGGCCACAGTCAGCAGCCTGGGGAAGGGACATGGTTTTTCAGAAGCAGTGAGCAACTGTCACTGTGTCCAGGGGTAGAATGTGGTTTCCAAAATTGTGGCCACAAGGATTTGTGTTTTAAAACTCTTTTTTTTTTTTTTTCTTTTAACCAGCTGTGCCATAGCTTTAATCAAATAATGTAGTTGGCAGGCCTTCCAGTTAAAGTTGGATTGGTTCTTACATGGTGTAATTAAAATTTGAACCCACTCCGAGAGGAATGTAACAGATCAACAAAAGGCTTAAAATAACTTGTCTGAATAGCGTGCTTCTTGGTGTTCTGGACTTCCACTTTGCTCTCCTAAGCCAAAACTCCTTTTCCTTGTCAGCAACAAGTGGAGGTGGCAAAACAAAGTTTTTATGCAGTAATGTCACCTGTAAGTTTTATTTGCCTGCCCTGGCAAAAGAGCAACCAAGTGAAAACAGTAACAAGAGAATTGTGGTATTTTCCCCAATGCACTCACACATCCTTTCGTCTCAGCTCACACTGGCCCGTCTGCCTTTCCACAGTGGTCTAGACTACCTTCATGTTTGATGAGGGAGGGTACTGACATCTTCATGTCAGACACTTGTTCTTGCACACGGGATCTGCGAAGAGGGAAATAAATTCTGCAACATAATCCCACCCCCTCCTGCCAGGCTGTCGAGGGGTGCTTTTTCTCTCATCAGGCTGCAACAAATAGCTCTTCTAATGACTCTCTTACTTCAACCTTTCCAGCATGAATGGAGAAGAACCAGGCATGCCTTGCAAAACCAGGAGCACTTACATCTGCTTTTTGGGGAGCGGGACAAGTGTCAAGAGTAATGAAGTTCTGCTATGCTCTCTGCTGAAGCCCTTACTGTTTTTCTTTAGGTACAGTCCACCCTTCTTGTGCTAGGTGCTCTCTTTTCAAGATGGACCAGGAGGGAAATAACCTAGTAGGTGGCCTAGAGGAGCCAAAACATATCCAATTTATCCATTTGTGTTTGTGTGTGTCTCAGAGCCCAGGCCTGTACGTCTTCCTCGTCCAGTCATCTACCAGCACACACACTTCAGATATTTACCCACTCCTGCAATCACATTACCACATCTGGGGGCTATTTCTCCATCCCTAACCCCTCCATTTCACCTTGTTTCATTTGCTTTGTATCAGGCCCACCAGTATCGTCACGACTAGCACAATGCTCTGTGTAGGTGTGAGGCAGATTAATATGGCAAAGCACAACGCTGACTATGGTGTGAAAGGGTTAGCCATGTATGCCATGTGGAATATTACAGCAGCAACACTTCGTTAAGCATACAACTACTAGCGACATAATCAATCATGGATACATCTCATTGTGCTCTTGCAANGTGGGGGGGGGGGGGGGGGGGGGGGTGGATTTACAAGCTGTTGTCCCCCTCCACCAAAGCGGGCAGGCTGGAGGCAAAGCTACCTCAGCTGGAGGAAACCAGTAGGAACCTAGTAGCTTGGTCTAGTGCAATGGAGTCTATGAAGAGTATTGTCCAATATTTCCTGCTGGGCAGAAAGTAGAGATTGGGACATTACTAAATATAAATAGCAGGGCGCTCTGTCGCATTAAATACTTTACATGTTCACACCCTTGGCTGTACACAGCATGCAGGATGTTGGGGGCTTTTTTATTTTCCCAGCGACCGTGCCTTCCCCAAGTGAAACCGTGTACCTTGCTTTTGTAGAGCTGAGAGTCCTGATGCACATGGTTACAGATCACATATACTGGATAAAGAGGGAATATTATACATAGTGGGAAAGAGGAATATTATACATAAATGTAAAAGCAGAGTATAGTGGAATTGCCTAGTGCCTCCCATAGTCAGCCGAGTTGCAGTCTGGCAGGAGAAGCTTACGGAGGCAAGGCAGCATGCAGACTTCTGCCAAAGCCCCACCAGAGGCGATCTTCACTTGTCCTTCTGAGATGACATGGTTTCGATAAAGCGAATGCAAATTCAGTCCAAGGCTCCCCAGACACAGTCCTTCCTCTGGAGGCCCAAGTGTTACCCTGCCAGCCTCCCCGCGCTAACAGTAAGGGGTGGTGGGGCTGTGTCACAGGAGTGTGTCTGTTGTCTTTCCCATTCAGAAGCAAGAGGTGAGCAATTCCTCCTGGGGGCTGGTGTGCTCTTCACGATCTTCTTTTGTTAGGAATGTATCGTGTTCTCTGTGACAGGGCCACCTCCAGCGCCTATAAAATTTCGGGAGTTAGCCGATGGCAGGGAAGGCTCCACCTCAGGGCTTGGTACCTCTTCTTTGGTGTCTCCCACCACCGATTCCTGCGAGCTGGTCTCTGGGCTGGAAGCTGCCTGGAAGCCAGGCTCAGCACAGAGGGGCTCACTGTTCTGCAGGGGAAGCAGGGCTCGGTGCCGCATCAGGCTGTCATCACTGTTCTGGGCCTCCAGGGAGTTCCTGCGCTTGGCATTCCTGTTGGCCATAGCGTTCTTCTGCGGTTCCTCGAAGCTCAGTGACAGGGTGACTGTGCCACTCCCAAAGCTGACTTTTTGCTTGCACCCACGCTGCTGCTGACGCTGCCGCTCGGCAGAGGCTGGTAGAGGAAAAGGGTCCTCATGGTTGCTTTTGCTGCTGATGGAGGAGGAAGGGGTGGAGCCAGTGGAGCCCCCCAGGCTGTTGGAGCGCTTGCGCGACACGTTGCTCCGTCTCAGCGTGGCCCTGGCGGCCACCTTGAAAGCATGTGCGGCTGTGCTGCAGCGCACCTCCTCGATTGTGTTGCGGGAGGGCTTGAAGAGGATGATGTAGACTTTGTTGAAGAAGATGCAGGCCAGGAGCCCAAAGCTGGCAGCCAGTATTGCAATCACCTCCACGGCAGAGACGAACTTGCCGTATGTGCTGGCGTAAGCCGGGATGAAGGAGATCCACACAATGAAGAATATCAGCATGCTGAAGGTGATGAACTTGGCCTCGTTAAAATTCTCAGGCAGCTTTCGAGACTTGAAGGCGAAGAAGAAGCAGATGGCTGCCAGGAGGCAGGTGTAGCCAATGAGGAAGCCAAGGGCCATCAGGGAACCTTCATGACAGGTGATGAAGATAATCTCATCCTCCAGTTCATGGTTTCGGTAACTGGATGGCGGGGCCGTGTAGAGCCAAATCACACAGATGACAATCTGCACAAACGTGCACAAGAAGACCAGGAGGAACTGGAGGTTCAGGCCCCACCACTTTCGGTGGAGGCTCGTGGGGATCTTTGCCTCAAAGACGAGCAGGACACGGTTGGTTTTCACCAGGATGCAGGAGATGCAGAGGACAAAGCTGATGCCGAAAGCTGGCTGCCGCAGGCGGCAAGTCCAGTTCTGGGGCTCGCCAATGAAGAACAACGAGCTGGAGAAGCAGCAGAGCAAGGAGAAGAGGAGGAGGTAGGACAGCTCCCGGTTTGTGGCCTTGACAATGGGCGTGTTACGAAATTTGGTGAAGACTCCAAGGACAAAAGAAGTCAGGAAAATTCCCAGCACAGCAAAGAGAGTCAGAGCGATCCCAAAGGGCTCGGTCCAGGACAGAAACTCTATCTGCTTGGGGATGCAGGACGTGTGGTTCTCATTGGACCAGTAATCCTCAGGGCATTTGTCACAGGCACTTGCATCTGAAAAAGAAGAGACAGGGAGAGGGAAGGTTTGTCAGAATGAGAGGCTGAAATGTGGGATGACACTTATGGCAGCTACGCAGTGACCTTCACCTTAAACACATGGGCTGTTCCCTTCAGGTGTCTGCAGATTCCCAGAATCATATGTTGGCATCTCAGAGTGTTTTACATTGAAACAACCAGCCTCCCAGGGGCTATACAGCAAAACACAAAGCATGCTTAGTTCCAGCTTAAAAAAAGTCCTGCCCCTGCACTCATGTTTCTGGAATCCATTTCTTGGCAAAACTTTGCAAACTTTGATTGCTATCAGCTGTTACACAGGCTCTGTTCCTCTCTCTTTCTTGTTCCTTTTTATCATCTACTTCTGTCTGTCTTCATACCTCTCACACTTTTATCATCATTTGAAACATCCTGCCTGTCTCTATTACAGAGAAAATTAAAAACGTGCTCGCCTCCTTAAGTGCTTTGAGAGCCTATTTCATATTCCATGGAGGCGAGTCTTACAAGTGTTTAAATTTCTCTTCCCTGAAGACAGGCAATGCCCTTGACTCCCAGCACACTCTCTTTTTGTGTTGGAACATCAGGGGAAGATGTATCTTAACGATACCACTCTCCCCACACCCAGCAAAGCGTCCCACTGATACTTGAAAAGAGAAAATTGGTGCCTCCATCCCTTTCCTCTACATGAAACTAGTTGTGCCTACTGGGGTGGCAACGTATGTCTCCAATGGCTTCCATGATCAACAGGCAAGGACCTGCTGCTTCTGCTCTTCTTTGACCCAAATGGGTCTTGTGCTCCAGTGGGGAGGGTCATGACTCCTTTGATGGCAGTGGAAAGGGGTTGAGAGCACTGAGTTGGAAGTCACAACCTACCTCAGCCTTCGGGATCCCAGCGGGATAGCAATGGGCTGCAGTGAGTTCTGGGAACAATCATTCAGAAAACCCCTTTAGCAGCAACCTCCCTCTGAGGTTTGCATCTAAGCCCAGACAGACTCAGAGCAGAGCTTCCAGAGCAGAGCTTGATGCTAATGAGAAAGCCAGGATTTCAAGCTCTCTCATTGTGGAGGGGTGGTTGGAGGGAGCATCCATGACCTGATATGATACTGCTTTCCTAATGAATGGTTGCCTCACCTAAGCTGTTCGTGTGAAAAACTTGCCCGTGGTGCAAAAGCTCAGTCAGAAGCTCCCATCACCACAAGTCATTTCATTTCCATCCATTCAGCCAATATTTTTTATTTTTATTGTGCCTTTTACCTGGAGGCCTATTGCAAACTGCAGGCAAGGCAGAGCTGACTTCACATACCAGGGAATTCAGCTGCCTCTACCAGAGACAGCGGCAGCTATTTAGCACTGCATCCCAAAGATGTGCATTCACTGTTGCCTTGAGCTGACTTAGAGACCATGCTGCCACTGAAGGGAGTAAACCAGATCTCCCTCCTCCCCCAAGGTCATGCAGCTTCTCGTTCTATCTGGAAACTCAACCTGCCAAGAGTTTGTTTTCAGGAGGACTGGAGAGCTGATCCAACTCGCCCTATGGTCACGCAAGTACCTGCACCGCTCCCAGACAAAGGGTGGGAGCAAACAGCTGGGAGAGGACATGACAGATTGTCTCCTTTGGTAGTATCACTGTCTCAGCTGGTCGAGAGTGGTTGTAAAACTGCTCTCTATGCCTGTAAAACCGGCAAGCACAGGAAATAAAGAGCATTACTGTCAGCTGAAATAGCAGCAGGAAACTGTGGAGTCAGAAAGCAATCACCCTTTCAGCCCCACATATTTCACCAGCACACCAGTGCCACCTCACAAAATCCTGTGAAAAACACCAGAAGACCCCTATTACACGTGACCAGAATTGCTTCTATTTAATTTGAAAATGCCACTCCCAAGCGTCCTGTAGTACTATACATTCGTGCTAAAATATCACCATTCTTGTCTGAGAGGGATGCAAATTAGGATTATCCCAAAGGAGAACAATTGTTCAGTCTTGCATGCAGCTTACTGAAGTTTTCATCTCAGGCAAGGTCTGCAGCATGTGCTGGGACCAGTGCTGCGGGGGAGCGTGTGAGGAGATCCTGAGCTCTCTGTAGTGTGGAGGGGACTGCTGTTCTGAAAGGATTTATTTGCCTTCCTTACCCTGGGGATGACCAACACTGAAGAAGCACTAATGGTGTTGGAAATTCAGATTTTTTTCAGCCAGCTCTAAAACTGAGGTTACCTTTTCCCTCCACTGCAGAACCTGAGTGGCTCGATCCAAGCTCCCACTGAAACCAATGACAAAGATGTCCATGGGTGTTTGATAGGACCCAGAGATTCTGGTCTCTTGCAGTGCCAGTGCTCAACAGAAGCTGTGCTTGGTGACCCCCTAAAGGGAAATATCCCTCTCTGCTTGTGAAGTCAGGGATGGAATGGACTTTATTTCTTTGTAAATCATGAAATAAAGCCCTGACAACATGAGGAAAAGCAGAATTTAGGACTAGGGTAGAGTGTGTCTCCTTCCTCCAGGCTTTTGGAGGAACAAAAGCTATTGCAACGGTGCAATGGAGTTTGCTTGTGGCTGCCCGAGAGGCTTCCTATATGCAAGTCCTTTTTCAAGTTCTCTGCCTTAATTTTCCTAACTCAGAGCAGAAGGGACAAGCAGGCTTAAGAAGACAGGACCTGAGGACCACAGGACTTGAATCCCATAAGCTTTTCAGAAGTTCCCCCAGACTTTCTGTGAAGCCCTCCGGCAAAGCAGCCTCCAGCTCAGCACTGCAGGGAAGCGATTTCAGCACAACTGCAGGTGATGCCCAGAGGGCTCGCATGGTCCTCTGCAAACCCCAGAGCAGCTCTGGGAGTATTACCTGTTTCATCACTGTACTCCCCGTCGGGGCAGTCCACACACTCGAAGCAGCAGGTGGGCTCTCCCTCAATAATGCCCTTCCTCGTGCCTGGGAGGCAGTCCCTGCTGCAGTTAGAGAAAGGCACCTGCAAGAAAAAAGCCCGAGGAGAGTTGATGGTGGCAGTGGCCCACATGCAGCCTTTGTACAGCCGGACCTTGGGCTTCCTGCAAGGGTGTTATTGCTTGTTTAGCGTGCTGGATGGAGAGCCTCAGAGGCTCACCTTTTCCCTCCACAGAACAGACACATTTTGCACAATAGTCCTTCCCCAACTCGCTGCAGTGATAGTTGAAAGAACACATCAAGGGATGGTAGGGAAGATCAGCAGATCTTTGTAATCTCTACTGTGTTGTGGGCACTGACAACTGGTATGTGACCCATGAACTACATACCAGAAAACTGTTGTTAGGTGGTTAAAAGAAAAGACTATCAGTCTACTGGCAGGAATTTGAGTCAGCCTTGGAGATGATGGGCTCTGACTGCTGATCCCCAATCCCATATATTGCATATTGACTACTTATGATTTATGGGAATTAAAACAGTTTCTTGAAACCCACTTCCTCCTGTTCTTCTGAAGAGTCTCACCAACCCAGAAATAAAAAAGGTAAATTAATTAAACAAGAGGAGTTTTCATATGAAAGAAACACCCTGTTTTTAGAACACTGAGCATCAAAAGGTGCAAATCAGCAGCTACATGCAGATCCAAAGGCTTCCAGACTTCTGCTGCTACAAATAATGAGCTGTGTCACCTGCTCGCTGTGCATTTATGCTGGGTGTGAGGCCGTCTGGGCATGGTCATATCCCAGCAGCAAGTGGTTGCATGGTGCATGGTCATTGCATGCCTAATGCACACTGACAACAAGGAGTTCAGGAAAATAAGTGGAAGCCTGGGCCTTTTTTACACAGAAGCACAACCTGAGGTTGAGCTCACCTTTTCCCAGCTAAATTAAAGGAGCTGACACAGAACATGGCTTTCTCAGCTCAGGGGAGTTAAACCCACAATTTCCACTGCCAGCAAAGTACCATGATCTGTACATATTTAAGGGCTGCTCCAGTTGGAAGCCTCCGTTCACCTTTTTGGAAGTTTGCTGCTAGTTTGCCCAAGTGCTGCTAACCCGCTGATCTCCAGGAACCTCCTGTGTGGGTGCACTTAGGCAGTGAGTCTGGGGTATGGTTTGGAAATTGCCTGCCTGCAGGCATTGACCTCAGCCACAGGGTAAGCAAGCCCTCGGTAGTGGCAGCTCCTATGCAGAGATGCCCATTTTGTGGCTCAGGTATTCACCCGCAGCTGAGAGCGGTTGCCGTTGCTTATCAGTCTGAAGTACAGCTGCAGCACTGTTTGGGAACACTGTTTCTAAACTATTAATCAGGATTGCATAATTAATTGGACAGACACATATGCAGGGCAGCTCTCTACTTGAAGCACTCTTTGCTGTTAATACCTGTTGCTAAGAATACAGTGTGCTGTTAATACCTATTCCTTGGGACAGTCTTTCGGCAGGTAGTACATCCAACAAGAGGACTTTGTCAGCCCAGACTGTCTTTCCCTAGGCTGCCATTGATGATTTTGAACAGGGCTGAATCCAAGGCCTTGCTGAAGTCATGCACTGCTTCCCCATTGTCTATTAGGATGATTGAGCTTCCACAGAGGAAAGTTAAATTGGTTTGACATGATTTTATCTTGACAAGTCCATGTTGGTTTATTATCCTCTAAGTGTTTATAAACTCTTTAATAATTTTTTTTATCAAGGCTTTCAGGTTACTGAAGCTCAGCTCCATTGTGTGTAATTCCCTTGGCTCTCCTATATCTGCTTTTAAAATCAGGTATTATGATTACCCTCCTCTAATCCTTTGAGACATCACCCATCCTCCACATTTCTCAAAGATGGATTGCTAATACTTTTGAGATTGCTTTGGCTGCCTTCTTAAGTATTCTGTGGGGAATTTCATCAAGTTCTGCCAAAATTAATCTATCTATCTTACCTACTCTTTAAGTTGTTCTATTGCAAGTCTGGCCAAGGCTGAAGTTCCTGTGTTAAAATTAACTACATTTAATCTTTTTTTGAGGATGACAGGCACAGAAGGCTTCAGTGAGTGAAGTGCTGGCTACTTTTTTTGAGCAGAGCATTTTATCTGGAAGAAATTCAAACTCTATAAACTGAAAAAAAAGACTGCAGCAGACATAGACATCACAAACCCCTCCACTGGCACACAATTTACATGCCCTGGCATGACACTCATCAACATCCAGTCGCATTTTTAGCGGTTTAGGACAGAGAATGGAGATAAATATTGCCCCGTTGGAGGAATTTAGACTGAGAGAACACAATTACTCAGTTTAAGTAAAAAACAGTAAAATCCTAACTGTTGGAAAAGGTGCCTGTGGCATTTGCAATGATCAGAAGGAGGGTTTAGAAAATCAGGGTTTTTTAATTCCACTTGTAGTTTGTGCTCATTGACTCCAGCTGGGCTTGGAAAAGCCTGAGCTCAGTATTTCTGCAGTAATGTGCTCTGCCTGACCCGTGCCTCCTGCAGAGAGCTCTGGATTTAAACCATAAGTGAAGCTGGGGTATCTGGAGTAAAGGTAAGGCTTAACTGGTTGTGTAAATATATTAGGTAAGTGTAGCTACTGTAAAAGCAGTTACCTGATCTGTCAGCCAATGTGAATAATCACCTGGAACTGAATTGCCTTGTTCATGAATCAGGTGCTGATTTAACAAGTCTAAACGTTGCAGCAGGGCCTGGCAGTGACATTTCTAAACTAATGCTCCCTGTGTCACCTACCAGGCCACAAGCCAGATGCCCACTCCGGATGCCCTCCGGGAGCCAGGGTTTCTGTGTAGGCTGGAGTGGGCTGCTGGCCATGATGGCAGCTCTACTGGCTCTTGTCTGGAGATCTCTGCACCACGTTCCCATCACGCAGGGGAGACCTAGCCCTGGCTGCTAGTGACGATACAGTTATGCTGAAATGATCTAACATATGCAAGAAAGTGGAGAAGGACTTAGGCTTGACTAAAGTCACGTACTTTTGAGACTGCACAAGCATGTTCCGGTAGGTTAAAAAAAGGTAGCAGGTACTGGCATCTCCTGCTATTTGAGCGCCATGTCCAAGTTAACCTGGGAAGATTGACAGGTCTTACTCTGTTTGGTTTGTAAGGCAAGGGTGTGAGGAAGACTCTGGGACTTGGAGGGTAAAGCCAGCAGAAAGAGTTGCGAATTTAAGTAGGAGCTGGAAGAGACACTTCTTGATACAGAGATACTGGGAGTGGAAGAGATGGCTGTTTTCAGCAATGAAACTGCTGAGCTCAGGAAAACTTGACTTAGTCAACAACCAGACTTGCGTAATGAATTTCTAATCCTTGTGGAAACAGCATTGCAAAATTCCAAGCTATCTACTTGAGCCAGAAAAAAGGCATTATTTAAACCATTAATACCCAGGCTCATCAAATGTATAGGAGGGGGAGAAGCAGCTGCCTGTTATTTCCAGAACTGTGTAACAAGGGTGTGAACGACTATGGCAGAGACCACGTATACAGTAAGATGAACGGGTCTTTTAATGAGACATGGAGCCATAATACAAGGAGTGTGCAGGGTTAGTTCAAATTTCAGCTTGTGGAAACTTGGGAAATGTTGCTGTGAGGATTTAAGCACTTACCTCCTTAGAGAATCCACCCCACAGGATCTTGTTTTCATTGATAAAGAGCCGCTCCCCTTTCTTGGCATAAACGTTGTAGTGCCCAACCTCTTCAAAGACGACTGAGCCATCCTCCGGAGAGAGATGCCAATTGATTATTGAGTAATTCCCTACCAGGTCCCCAAACTCATCAAAATCCACTTGCTCCCCCATGTTATTGGTGAAATTTAAGTGTCGCAGATGCTTGAGAACCTAGACACAGAGAGAGGGAGACACACCATGAATGCCTGTGTGTCACAACCCTACCACAGCACACATCTGCTACAGGGACAGAACTGGAAATAATCTCTTTAGTACAGTCCTTAATGTCTTAAAAATTAATTAATCACAGCAGTAGCAGGCTTTCTCTCATAGACATCACACAAACACACACTGAGCCTGTACAAACCTCGTAGACACCACAAAGTGTCATGGCTCTCAGGGTGCTCAACACCCATCTGTAACACCAGTTGCTACCCCATCAGCCATGTAGCATTCGTCTTCAATCTCTTTGAGCCACCTCTGCAAGCCTGTAGCTCTTTGTTGGGGCAGAGAAGTGGCAGCAGCCACTAAAATGTTTCAGTCACCCACGTGTCCCTCTCACCCTGCTCTTGCAACCACTCCGCATAAATGCTCTCAGCTGGCATTGCTCATCTCTCAATGATCAATCTCTCAGAAACGGGAATGCGGGAGAAACAATTCATACTTGACTTTTGATTGAAAAACCCCAAGCCCAATGCACTTCAGTAAAAAACAAATCAAGCTTGTTCGCCACATGTCAGGCCTGGAGAATTCATACCACTTTTTTTTGGCTCCTGTCTCCTGGTTGCATAGTTTCACATGCTGCCTGTCCCCACATGTTGACTCCTGTAATTTTCACCTCGTGCCTTAAACTGTCATATGCTGTGGACAAGAGCCGTTAATCCCAGGGACAACTGCAATTGCAAAATTCATGATCTAGATAGCCTGACAGGTAGACCAAAGAAACTGCAGCATGAAAGCAAGCCTGTACTGGCAACTGTGATACAATTCATCCACATCTTATTTTTCTTCAAAAGTTAGTTCCTGGTTTATGCACTTACCAGATTTCTGCCCCCACCCTCCGCCCCATTTAATGGATGGTCTTAGTTTCTCTGTACAGCTCAACTATGGAAAGCTGAGGTGACTCTGAGGGCACCTGGCTGTCAGCTGTCCCTAGACCACTGCAGCGTAGTTGCTGCTGTGGTTCTAGTGCCTGCGACAGCTTGTAAGCCCAGTCCTCTCTCTCTCACCTGCAAGTGCCCAAACATACAATCCTGGATGGCAAAATGTAAGAAAAACCAAAATGAAATCAATTTGTCTGGGTAGGCAGGGCCCTCCTCACCCCATAGACATAGAACAGACAATACTGTTTTGATGAAGCCTTTTCATCTGGAAATGCAGGAACAGGGGAACAGAATCACTTCAGTAATTCTTGTCAGTTTTGCTAAATTGTCTCATTTTTCTCTGTTTCCCTTTGGGATCCTCCTATCTCAAGTTAAAATCCCTAGAGCTACAGAGATACCCTCCTCTCACTGCCTATATCAATGCCAGCCTGAGAGAGTGTGGAAAAATCATAGTAGTACTATGCAGGATGTGGCTGGCAACACCTTTTCAGCTTTGTGTGATGTTGATGGAAGTACATCAAAACATTGCCACGGTATTCAGTCTTTAAATAATGGGTGTGATGGCGGAGGCAGGATTTTTTTCGGTCTTTCTCATCCCCGCTGGCCCTCCTCTGTAGACCAGCTCCCCCATAAGGTGTGCAGCTGAAATGATCTCGCTGAAGAGCCAGGACCTGTCCCTGAAGACCTCACCCTCTCTGATGGACACGGCAAAAGAAGATGCTCTGCTCTGGCCCTTTGCTGTGGAGAGCTGGGGCATTGCCTGCTATAGGGAAGAAAAGGGAAGACTACTCCCCTCTCATCCCTCTCATCCCTGAGGGGCACCCAGGGAGATGCTTCTTGCCCAGCTCCATCAGGGACCAGTGAGAAGGGAAGAGAAGCAGCTCTGAGGTCAGAGTGGGTGACACAGGGTCTGCAGATCCACAGTGATGTCTGTACTGCATCAAATCATTTTGGCGTCATCTGCAGTGGGGCTGCAGTCCTGGATGTGTTAGCAGGAACCTTGTTTGTCAGCAGTGTAGGTCCGAAGCAGAGAATCTGCGTTCCTCTGCAGGCTCTAGGATGTACCACAGGGTGACACCTGCAACTTTGACGTCCGGATCAGACTTGAGTCATTTCGTTGAGCTGAATGCCGTGTTTCTCCTCACTCCAACTGAGTATTGCACTCATGCAGCACTGTAGCACTCTGCTGAACGACACTAGGATATCCTGACTGGGTATCACTGCTGGGTTGACTGTATAGACAGGAGGGGCAGCCCTTGCACTTCTTTTGATTACAGTTACTACACACATTAGGAGACAATCTTGCAAGAGCCATATTGAAGATTCTTCAGTTCAAATCCTGCTTCTCCTGGCCAGCTGCAGGGGCAGGAGGCTGGCTGGTCTTACGGTCAGCAAGATGAATGGTGGAGAAACTTCTGGATCCCTTGGATGCCTTTTTTTTTGTTTTGTTTAATTTCATAACATTCATCTCAATTGTCTATTCCTTTGCCTTACCTCCTGACATTAGGCTTCTTGGAAAGTAATATATACCCCTGGCTACTGGCGGGTTTTTGTAGGGTTGTTTTAGCAGCATGTTTCCCTTGGTCACACACACACGACACCTGAGGATTCAGGTTATAAACCATTTCATGTATGAGCTGATATCTTGATCTGGTGGGTAAATGTTCATATAAAAGCACTGATCTGTACTTAATGTTGACTTTCCCCAGGCACAGAATAGCAGTTTCAGCTATGCAGCCATAGCTGGGAGAGCCCAGAGGTATCAGTTCATGCAGGAAAGACACATGCCCTATTTAAAATCCCAAATGGAGGGGCAACAGGAACAATGGGAGTAACAATACCTGTTTCCTCTTTCCAGAAAATACCGAAGTTTGCCTTCAAGTCTAAATTTCTGAGGGGCAGCTTGTGAAATGGTAACTGAATGACTACTAGGACATGTTCCTGTTTTAGATGGTAAGAAAATCCCAGGATGGTATCTGTATATCACACAAGTTCTGCTCTCTACAGGATGAAAATACGGTTTAAACAGTCAAGGAATATATAAGCACTTTTAAAAGAGGAAGTTGTAGACTCTGAATAACTACAACACTCTTTTATATGCACCAATCTATCAATGATTAGCTAAAGGCTTTACAGTTAAAAATGTGTCACTGTGTTTTGTAACTAAAGATAGAAACATAAATACCCAGGACTCAATCCACAAAGACTTAAAAGACCCTGCTTCAGCAAGGGCAAGAACACGTCAGGGGTGCGTGCATCATATCCTGGAGCCAAGAGTTTACGAAAGAAGTGTTGACCTCATGGCTTGAATACACCATCAGCAGCAGGTAGAAGCCTGCGGGGAGAGCATTGTGCAAGCTGCTGTCTTCAGATGTTTCTGTAATTTTTTCCTTCTTTTTTTTCCCTCTGTCACAGGTTCCACGTTGAATTGCAATGGCTTTTAATTAAAACACCTACTATCAGAAAGGACTTGCAAGCTGCCCTCTAGTTCACCCTCCCACTATTCCTGGTAAGGCCATTCCCAGCCATGTAGCATCCCATGCTTTATCCAGGCTAGATATTCTGGGTCATATGCTTTCCACTCTTATTGAAGGATCATAAAACTGTAACATAAATACAGTTGTATTAGGTCAGACCAGCAGCCCATCTCCCCAGGACCTGTTTCTGATTGTGGCCAACAGCAAATGCCTACACAAGAGTAGAAGGGGACGCAATACTTCCCCAGAATACCCTCACACATTTTGCAGCTCAGTGACTTCCTGGGCCAAAGGTCTTTGTACCTGATAACCTGCGGTGGGTTTTTCTTCCATGATGTTGCACGTTTGTGTTCTGCACCTGTGCGAACTTTTCACATCCACAGCCTCCTACAGCAAGGACTTCTACATTTTATGAGAAAAATGCCTCTTCTTGCCTGTTGGAACAGAGCAGCTACTAATCTCTTTGGATGACCTTCCTGCTTATTTTGGAAAAGACAAAGACCTGTCATTTGCTAGTCACCTTTTCCATGCCTCTGAAGATTTTACAAACCTTTGTCAGATCTCTCTTCAGCCACCTCTTTCCCAGGCTGATGAGCCCTATTCAACTTTGCTGCTTCTTGTACAGAAGCTGTTCCATTAACCCTTCTCCAAACTTTCCCAGTCTTCTTCATCACTTCTGAGACCTGCACATGATATTGAAGTGAGATGCACCAAGCGTTACTGAAGTGGCCCCAGGGCACTCTGTTTACCGCTCTGCCCCTTTTCCAGTGTGACTATTCTTAACAGTGCATTTGCTTCTTTGACTACTACTCAGCCAGAGCTGAGGAGTCCACCCAAGGACCTGCTCAAGCCTTAAGATCCCATCTGTGATTAGTCAGAACTCACCATTTATTTTTATTCTCTGCTGACTGTCTTTCAACAAATGGTTCAGCCATGCGAGGACCGAATTTGGTGACAGAAGCCTTTTAGAAGCCTGATCATACTCTATGAATAGGAGCTCCCTTATCCATATACATCCCAATGCCCTCAAAGAACTTCAGGAGGTTTGTGAGGTAGGGCTTCTCTTTACAAAAGTCATGGTGACTCCTCCTCAGCATATTCTATTTTCCCTTCCTTATTGTTATTTTTTTTACTACAGTTTCTAATAATGGGCTCCGTCAGGCTCTGCCAGTTCTTTGGATCTCCTCCAGAACACTTTTAGAAAATTGATGTCACATCTATCAATGTTCTAGGCCTCAGGGCCCAAGACTGTTTCAAGTGAGGCGTTGGTCCCCGTTGCCAGCACTTCAGCTACTTCATCTGTGGGGTCTGACAGACCTCCTGGGTGAACATCATTCGCTTTCAGCGAAGTATTAAGGTTCATTTTGCTCTTGTGTCCCATAGCTTCTTCTACAGTCACTTCAACCAGACAGATCCTGCACAAGTCACCCATAAATAAACAAACTCAGGAACCTTCTCAAGATTGTCCATAAAGAGCACACTTCTGCTATGGCCTTACCTTGTCTTTTGCAGTGATAATCTATGGCTCAGCAGACAGACCTACTGCTGAAGTGTTTAAAAAAGGATTTATGAGATTTTACCCCATTTACAGCCTGTTCCTCATTCTGTTTTTTGGCTTGCCTTATTTTATTTTTACATTTAGCCTGCCAGAGTTTATGGTCCTTCCAGTTTTACTCACTGGATATAACTCAGCTGAAGGATACTGACTTGCTTTTAATAAACACCACTTGATACCTTTGTTTTGCCTTGCCAACTTAGCCTTTCTCCACCTTTTCTGTATCTGCAGTAGACACTTACTTCGTGTCACTAGTATTAGGGCCAGTGGCAGGCAAAAAAACCCGCTTAAACTGTAAACGCTGTCAGGCAGCAGGTAATTGTATGTGTGCATGAATGTCCAAAGCTGAACTGTTGTACTCTGGAGCGCAAGGTAGCTGCAAGCAGTGTATACTAGTTGTACCTTTTGATAGTAGCTGGACTAAACAAAAGTGACATGTCCTGAATCCTCCAATTAGGAACAAGATGTGAGACAGAACCACCAGTTAGGAGGCTGATTTCAACCAAAACCTAGGGCTCAGGGCTAGAAAGAAGAAGGTGAAGATAATGTCTGGATGAAAAACACTGGAACTGGGGAAGGATCTTGGAGATGAAGGAGATGTGTGGAGGTGAATGTTGGGGGATGCCCAGTGACCTTGGCCAGTAATGCTTGAGACCGGTAACTGTGAGGAGCTGCACAGCATGAACCGATGACTTCCACATTGACAGGCCACCCACAATGTCCCTGCTCGGAAGGGAAGGTGAGACCTAGTGAACTTAATGCTGTGGGCAAAGCAAGCGAGAGTGTGAGATACCAAGCAGGTTAAAAGCTCTAGTCTTGTTAATTCTTAAACGTCATTATCCAGATCTGCTATGGGTTGTCATTTACTCTATTTCCACTGTGACAGATCCTTAACTAGTCTCCGTATACCGGCAAGAGTTTAATATCCTTGGCTTCCTTCTGCAGTTTCTTTCTAACATGTTTCCTCACTAGGTCAAATGGTCCTGCAAGGGAAGTGCACCTGGGCACACTATAGGTGTCTGTTCCCATAAAAGACAAACGATTCCACCTCCTAACACGCAGTTGCAAGGAATCCTGTCTTGACAGTTAACATACATTTTCCCACACTGTGTTTAATTTCTGTCTTCCTAGCTATATCCAGGCCTGTAAAACAGTTCTGGACCGATGGGTACCAAATGTTTTTCTCTTTGCTTTGGTAGGGTGCCCATGCTGCAAGCAGTGAACAATTCCACTTCATGGCTCAATGCAAAGATGAAAAGCTGGCAACTGTACTGAAGATGGTAAGTCCTCCCTTTCATCCTGCATTGCTGAGGGCCCATTCTCCCCTCTTGTTTTGGATTCATAATCAAGCACCCAGAGAAGATATGCTCATAATGCTGTAATAGGAGTAAGGGCTTGAGAGCTCAGCTGTCATATTAGCCCAGTGGTCATGGCATATGGGATTTGGTTTCTGCCAGTGGTCAAGTATCAGGAAGAAATATTCCCATGCCAGTTCTGAAAGAGCCACTTGTAAAATAATTTAAGACAAATGTTCCCTGAGGTAATAGGTTTGGGTTTTTTTCCTTCCTTTTGTTTCCATCTGTCTGTGTGTCGATCTTTATTTAAATGCTAGCAAAGCCTTATTTTTTACTGCCTATATCAATGTTTAATTCCTGCTGCATTCTCTACTTTGGATTATCTTGTTCTGTCTGTTTTTTATGTAAGGCCAACTCTTAGGGTCTCCCAAAGGCAGTGCTGTCATCACAGTATCGACCAGTTCTGACCTGAGCAGGCAGGAAGGCGCTGGCCCTAGCCCCTTGAGTCAGTAACACCTGTTTCCAGAAGCCTGAAGAGGGGGAAGACGAATTGCACCCTGCTGGCAGGAGCTGAACTCTCCTTCCCCTCTATAATCTCTCCTCCTGCCCTGCTGCCCATTGTGCACCAACAGGGACAACATGTAGTGCTGATGGTTTTTTAAAACCAAGATGCCAGGCCATGCCAACACTGTTAATCTTGCCTGTTTCTGAGGGCCATTCAGGAGATAGCAGAGTTCTTCAGCTAGTGGAAGATGTGATTCATTACCGTACACCACCTGTGACATTCCACCTAAGCTGCCTGGTTTCTACTGGTTTTCTGCTCTGAAGAAGTGACTGTTAATACTGCTTATCACTATAAGGGTAACCCAGGTGGGGAAGTTGAAAGGGACCCAGGAACAGAGCTAAGATTTTCACTGTAAACACCTCACAAAGAAAATGGGATGTCTTTCTGTTACACATGTCCAGCCCCATGCACAAGAAGTGTCTGGGATTGTAGTTGGGATACTGGTCACCTCATGCTAAAATAACGAAGACTAGTCATTACCTACCTGTACAAGGACTGGGCTGTACTCTAGGGTTGAAACTGTCAGGTTGGTAACAGTGCAGATGAACAGAGGGAGATAAACTCTGGAAGAAGGGCTGGTGTCAAAGGGTTGAAGAGAGAGAACAGTCAGCCAGAGATTCATTGACAATACTGCAAAGGAATTCTGACAAGATGGAGTGGACATCTCAGCTCTGGTGAAATGCTAGATCTGCCAGTGACTTGAAAAACAGGGTGAAAGAAAGAGTTCAGTTCAAGACTCAAGAACAGCTGTACAAAGGCTGAGAATAACTCAAGAACATTCAAAGTTGTTATGCTTTGATAAGAACTGAATGACATCCTCGTAAAGCTAGGTAGGTCAATGGACAGCACAACTGAAAGCTAAATGTATATGACAAATAGAATTTGCCATATGTTAGAAGTAATAATTTAAACTATTCATAATCTTTATTGGAAACTAAAATAACTAACCACTCAAGACGAAGACCTGTTCATTATTGTAGGCAGCTCAGTAAAAACATTCTGTGCATTATGCAGTTGAAAGAGCAAACAAAATATTAGGATATGAAAGTAAGAAAGAAAATGGCACTGAAAATACGGTGCCAATATGTACATTGATGGTACAATTTCCCCCGGAAAATGCAGTTAGTTCTAGTCATTTGATCAGAAAAGAAGAATAAAATTAAAGGAAGATTAGTGAGGTCCAGAGGTGGCTATGATAGCTCTTAGACAGTCAGACTGACTTCCATTTGAAGAGAAAGGAAAGTGCGGGATTATTTAACTGTTTATGACACATGTAGTGATTTGTGGGAAAGAGGTGACATATTCTCACAGAAGCAGACCCCTATCCCTGCAAAGCTGACTGACTTTATCCAGGTCCCCAGAGAAGTACAGGACATCAAGCTGCCATGACAAGATGTGCTGACTGGCATATTTTAACTGGCAATTGGTTTGGTTTGGTTCTGCTTCCATCATGGATATGAGATCCCTACGCAGCTGAGATGGATCTCTCCCCCTCTTCCATTGACCAGTGCCCTCTGCTCGAGGAGGAGCAGCAGTGGTGCTGACGTGGGCACCCATACATACATTTTGTTTTTTCTTTGTTAGAGAAAAGCAGGGTCTCCAATAGAAACTTGAAGAAATTGGGAGAAGGAGGAACTCAGATGGACTGTGTTGGAAACACCTCACTTACTGCTCCCGTGGAAGGTGCTCGGTGCTTCCTTTGTCTCCTGCTATGCTGTGAGTGCTCAGTCTGCTTGGAAAGCGATGAAGCCTAGAGTTTCCTATGACAAGGACTGGTTGGACTGCCTGTAACTGGGCTTGATGAGTTAGCTTATGTGGTTTTCAAGCCAGCAACCAAGGGACACTGCTTTGCTGATTCAAAACTGCAGCAGCCTTGACGCTTTCTTGACAGTGAAAGGTGACAGAAGTAACAAATTAATAGCTGCTACAACAGTAGAACCAAGTCACTTAAACCAAAAATGTTAAACGCATGCATTTCAAAATGGAATTTGATATAAAATGGGACTAATCTGATTTAGGGTCAGATTTACTACAGTACTATGTTTACAAGGATGTCCAGAAAGAATTCAAAACCATAAACCTAGTGGATTTCACAACAGAGGCTGCACAAGTCAGGTCTAACTGACATACCTTAGAAAAACCCCATTAGGTATTTGCTGGTGTTTGCAGATGCCTGAATGCCATTACAAAACTGGGCCTAAAATGCTTCAGGAAGACCTGTCTGCTGAGTCACAGAGGTTCCCAAAGGCACCAAGGAACGATCTCACAGTATCTTGGCATTGCATGGCTGGTTTTCCAGACTGATTTAACTATCAGTTAGGCGGTCCCAGGACACAGTAGGGGCGGGACCAGGATATTTTGTTTCCTGAAGGTCCTCCAAAACTCATCCTGGCTATGTGCACACCTGCTGTTCTCAGTGCACTTGTCTACAGAATGCAAGTCCTGAGCCTGTACTGCTTAGTGCAAAGCTGATAGCTAACAGCACATCACTTAAGCATGCTGTGATAAAGGATAATGATTTTGCTAAGTGTGACATGACTGGAAAATATAGCAAGAAAGTTTTCATGTGCTTGGCCTTGACTGGATCCACGTGATACCTGAGGAAATAAACAGAGTGGGAACATCCTCTGCGTACATCTCGACGATAGGATTTTCTGAAACCAAAGATTTACACAGGAAAACATAATGTGAAATCCAGTCAACTGAAATTCGGTTCAAATATGTCTTTTAAAGTCAAACTTAAAAATGTGACCTTCAAGTCATAATTCCATTTTTAATTGTAATTACTTTTTTAATGGGAAGAAGGAGAAACACTTAATTTGAGTCTGTCAAAATGCTTGTTTGGACAGTGTTGTTTCAACTAACTGCAATTAGTGAGTTTGACTAACTCCAGGGGAGAAGAGAGATGACAAGTTTTTTCCTCTAACATTTTCTCCTTTTTCTGTTTTAAATTAAGATCCAGCTGCATGATGGTACCCCAGTATATTTGTATGGCCTAAAGCATGATGTACTATTAGTTCCCTAGAGTCCAAAAGAATCCTTCCTACAAGTAACTTCAGGAGTTAAGGCATCTGGAGTTGCCTCTGTCCCAGTTCAGTGCCATCCCAAACAGACATAATCTGATTACTGACTGCGGTAGATTTCTTCTGGAGAAGAATGGCTGGAGTGACAGCATCTCTCCCCTCCTTACAAATACTGTGAGCATTAATGCAGTTCCTAGTAACCAAGACAAAAATCATGGTAATGAAGTGAAAAATAATGTCTGTGGAGAATCCCTAGACGTGGAATATAGCGCTCTACAAAATCAAGCAGGCTTCTGGCTGGTCTCTGCCCCAGTGTTGTATAAGCGTAGGCCAGTGATGACGAAAGTGTACCCAACAGAATGGAGAAAATCCATGGACAAGGTAGAGGAAAGGACTGAATGACTGAACCTATTATCAGTTCAGAAATTTTGGCTGTGTTCATTAAAATAAAAGCTCATTAATTAAGGGGTAATGATATGTTATTATCCTCATCATACAAATAAAGCTCAAACAACAGTATTTATTATGGTGGGCTCTAAAAGCACTAATGCAACACAGACCATTCAAACAAGGCTATGAAACTCAAGTATTATATTAACAGAAAGTAGAACGTAAAAAAACCTGAAGAACAAAGAAGAAAAAATTACCAGGCAACCTATTAAGAAATTTCTTGAACATACTAAAATTAAAAGGTGTCATGTATGCCAGATCTTTATGACATAAGGCTGTAAGAGACTGCTAAAGAGGATGGAAAGCTAAAGAGACAGCTAAGGAGGAGGAGGAAAGCTAAATGAATGCTATGTTATTGCCCTTGCTATCAGAAAAAAAACCCTAGTCATTCTTATCCCAAGGGCACTTGTTTTGGAGCCATAATGTGACATTAACGGAGGTAGAAGGTCCTTAAAAAGAGATTAGAGAACAGCCTGAGCAATTTAAATTGGATCTAAAAGGCTGACAGAACCAGACAGTTCATCACAGCACTGCATGAGCAATAAAAAGAGTGCTAATACAGTAGGTTTATGACATACACATAAAAATGCCACTGGCTTTGAATGACAAAGTCAATATGCTATCTAATATTATTCCACAGCAATCTCCATCCACCTTTCTGTACACGTGCACGTATAATGCACTCCCAACAGTGTGCCTGAAGTTTTCCTCCATGTCAGTCCATGCTGGGCATGAATCAGAGCTCAGGCCTCTTAGAGGCATGTGTTTCTGCTCGGTGGTCCACTCCAGAGTCAGCCTCTGATGCGCTGCAAGAGCTGCCAAGCAAAGACAGTACCATAAAAGGCAGAGGGATGTCCTCTGCAACCACAGGCTGGTTAGCCTGACACCAATCCCAGGAAAAACAACGGGAAAACAAGAGTTTTGGGTTGAGGATCAATTAATACAAAATTATAGGACAGAAACATAATTGCTGCCAGTCAATAAGGCTTTGGAGAATACAGATTTTGTTAAATCCAAGTTTGGCTGACAAACACACCCCTTTAGAAGTGAAATATCTGAGCTTTACATTTAATGTAAAGCATCTGTTCATGGATCAAGAGTTGCTGAACAGATCTGTAAAAACACATATCAACAGAGAGTGATCATCAGTTCATGGGGAATTCCTCCAGCCTCGGTAAACAACTCACTGTTACCCAATACGTTCATCAATACTCTGGTAGCAAATAGAAAAGCGCTGCTGGGAAAATTTGCAGAAGATGCATGGATTAAGGCAATGCTAAATAATAATAATCAAGACAAAGCATTTCCCCCAGATCGCTCTCAAACATCTGTGTTTAATACAGTGAAGTTCAGACTTATGCATCAAGGCATAAGAAATTCAAGGCACAGGTGCAGAAAGGGTACCATATCCTGCAAAGTATTACTGGCAACTCAATGCGACCTTTCCACTGCATGCTGTGGCAAGGAAGGCTAATGTAACTTTTGCATGTATAAATGAAGAAGTAATAAGAGTGTGTAAATGTGGGATTTTTTTTCAATGTTTGGCTGTGCTGAGGCTGTTAAAGCAATACTGACTATATGCCAAAAAGAAGGATGAGTGAATGGAGAAGACACAGAAATAAAGCAGAAAACATATCTTATGACTAAAAACCCACTCTTTTAAATTATCAAGATAAGACCAAGGAATAATTTGATCAATGTGCAGAAATACCGTATGGAGAAAAATAATGAATACTTCATCTGGACTTTTAAATCTAATAAAGCAAGGCCAAGTAAGGACCAATGAAACTAAAGGTCAGTTAAACCCCAACTAGAAATAAGACATGATCTGTGACAAGAGATGTGACCTGCCACGGATCAGACTAATTAAAAAAAGTCTACTACTCAGCATGTCTTTGGGGAAAGTAAATCTGGCTAAACATAAGTTTGACTGGCAAACACAGTCCTTCAGAAGTGAAATACCTGGGCTTTACATCCAATGTGAAGCATCCCTTAGCTGGATCAAAATTACTTTCCTGCATGTGGCATAAATTTACATAGTTTATTACACAAAGGATTTCAAACTGCATGATCATTTGGCAGTGACTCCATGTGAACATTTTTAGGTTCCTATCCAGGTTTTGTGGAGAGAGGTGGTCTCTGGACAGACAAAGGCAACAGTACAGGTACAGTGAGAGCTAATTGTCAATGCTGTTAGATGGTATTTTATACTGTACTCTGTATGCTGCTGTCTTTACCTACAGCCACAATATGAAAGAACCATCATGGCCACCTAATCTAGACGTAATGCCCTAATTGCTTTGTTTTTCACTTGTAACAAATATAATATGGAGAAATCCATTGGGTACAATGGCCCAGGGTGCCGTGTATACTAATGGTGAAGGATCTATTGGCAGAAGTCCTGACTGAGTAAATGATGTTTTAATGCTCTTGGGAGGTCATCATACTGCACAATAACTGTTATGGTGAAGTATCTAAAAGCTTCAGATAGGGCTTTTAAAATTAATTTAAGTCTAAATTTAATACTAAATAATACATAATTAATTGTCCAATTCCTAATGCTATTAATAGACCCAGTGGTTATCCTACAAGCTCAGTGTTTTCAGGTAGCATAATTCACATATAAGGTCTTGCATAATCAAAATCTCATTGAAATGTCTTTTCTGGGAGGTGTTTCATGCCGTCTCTACCCAGCTGTGCAGAGAATCACTCTGTATATGTGTCTCTCTGCACCCATTTGCTGTCACTTTCTTCTAACAGCCCTTTATGGATCAGCCTCTTCAAAGTCCCAACAAGGTCTGAAACTGCATCCTGCACAGAACACTGCTGATACTGATTTGAAGACCTGTGCCTTTGTCGTGGTTTCAGCCCAGCCGGTAACAAAGCACCACAAAGCCGCTCACTCACCCCCCACCCCTGCACCTGGCCATGTTGGGATGAGGAGAAAATCCAAAGGCAGGCTCGTGGGTCGAGACAAGGACTGGGAGGGATCACTCCCCACTTATGGTCACGGGCAAAAGACAGGCTTAACTTGGGGAAGAAACAAAATCAATTTAATTCACTACAAATCAAATCAAATAAAACACACAAGGGTATTGGGAAGGGAAACCAAACATCAGTACACCTTCCCCCCCACTCCTCCTGCCTTCCCGGCTCAGCTCCATTCCCAGTGCTTTCTACCTCCTCCCCCCGGCGGCACGGGGGAAGAGGGGATGGGGTTTGGGTCAGCTCCCCACACCTTGGCTCTGCCGCTCCTTTCCTCAGGGGTAAGATTCCTCACTCGTCCCCTGCTCCACTGTGGGGTCCCTCCCACGGGAGACAGTCCTTCAC
>VYZV01019704.1:57727-95131 GCA_013401275.1 Pandion haliaetus
AGAGGCGGGTCCGACATTTTGGCGCCTGGGAATTTTCCAGCAGCTTCTTAAAGGGCCCATCTGTGCAGCCCCGCTCCCCTGCCACCAAAGAAAGCCGCGCCACACAAACCCATAACAGCCTTTCTCTAGGTCAGGAGGAAGTCACAGCTTTTAACTGTAAATTCTTTCCTATTTGGAACTATAGGATGAATTACCTCAATGCTTGGGTAAGCTGTTAGAATGAGAACCAACTGATAATGCATACTTGGTGTCATTTCTTTTAACAGAACAATGGTCATTCATCAAACCTGAGTTCAATGGTTATTTATAATCTATTCAAGACCCACTGGCCATTAAAAAAAAAAAGCCCTAAAGTTTCCTGTAGTCACACTGGGTTGACTGAACTCACACAACCATTTTAGACATTTAGAACGGGCATCTGTTGCAAGCACAGTCATAGGTCCCATCAATGGTCAACTAAAGTCCCAGTGGAAGCCCTGTTACTGTGTTTGGGCACACGTTCCACTTGGCTACCAGCTTAAAACATTTTTTTTCCATTTCCTTTATCAATATAAGTCTTGGCCAACAAAGAAATCTCATGTCAAGGCTTTGATTTCTACAGTTCCTAAATAACCTTCATGTAATTCCTCCTAGAGACACAGGTAAAAGTCCTTTCTGAGCAAAGTATTGCTTCTGGGTCAGTGGGAAGATCACTCTTTTAATTCTACAAGGCAAAAGGGTCCTTTATATGCCATAAAAGGTAATTTGTTCTCCTTCCTCCAAACTTCACCCACTGCGTGGAGCAATACCAGTCCTTCATAGTGCATGAAAGTTCACTTTGGGGATAAAACTATGTGGCTGGTTAGTAATGCATCTGTGAAGATGGCTGACCACCCAGAAAGAAAAGAAATAATAAACTATGCTGTGATTATCATGCCTTTGAAGTTAGCTTCAGACCTACCTTGGGGTAAATGGAAATCAGCCAAGTCAGAGGAATGATTATGATATGAAACTGAATTTTTGGTAAATCCACTTGTTTCCTCACCTCACTTTCTAAGCGCCTTTAGTGGGCTTGCAAGGTGCCCTTTGTCACCAGCTCCATTTGTGAGTGGCATCAGGAAAGGTTAGTCCTAGAACTTTACATCCTATGTAACAGCCATGCTGTGTCTTAGTAAAAGATACTGATGTCTTGGTAATTCAAGGGATAATTATTATCTGAAGTTGCTACAGAGAGAGACATTATGCGAGCATCTCATGGAGCCTTCTCTAAAATTCCCATGTCCAATATAGGCTGCAGAACTGAATTCTTTTCCCCAGGTGACAAAGGTACAAATGAGCTTCATAAATATTAGAAAAGGCTTCTTTTCAAATACAGCTTTTGTTGTAATGCAGCGTATAAGTGACTATATTAAAAATTACTTTTATGAAAAATTAAACACATTTGGGGGTGGGCAGGAATACTGCACTTTTTGTCCTCAGGCAGTGTGTACTACCCTGATTCAGAAGAATCTCAGCCATTTTCTGCTAAGTAATTAATAACCACAACTCCTTATTTCACGACACAGAGGTTGTGTATTTGCTGCATGCAGTTCACTCACCCTTCTAGCAACCCTGTCGCGGCGATGGTTTCCCTGCATATTTTCTATGGGTGACATTACAGGCCTGACCTCCCCTTTAGTAAGGTCCAGTTAAGTCTTTCTCCTTTTAGTTGCAGAGACATCTAAATAATACTCCATTTATTGTCTGTTTAGTTGAAGACCTCACAAGTGATGTTCTCAGCTGATGGCAAGTTGTTATCTCCAAACTGATGTATCTGTTACTGCTGTTACTGCCCTTGTGGGGAAAAAGCTGTGTTTGCTCTGTTGACCCACACATTGCTGTGTGTGGCTCAAATTGTCTGCCTCTCAGTTTGGTCTCCCACAATGAAGGTACACTGGTGAAATGCTTGCTTTCTGTTCATAACAAATACATCTCCAGTGGATCTGTAATGCAGACTAGGTGAGGTTTTGCAGTTGCCTGATATTCAGCAGCTTCCTCTGTCTTCATTGCAGTTCTTCCCAAATGACTAATTTTCACGCCAGCTTCAGTTGATACCTGTTCTGATACTGTTTCATTCTCTATTCTGCAAAGCAGCTGTTTTCCATACACCATTTTAATTATTCAGACAGGCCTATATAGTTCAACAGACACAAAATTGATTAGATAAGCCATTAGGCTCAAAGGTCTGGAGAGACGTATGCCATCTAAGGCATCATTCTCTTCTTTAAATCCTTGCAGAATCAATTGCCAGCCAGCCAGACATACCTAAATGTAAAGGTGAAGAAGCACCAATCCATTTTTACCTCTTCTTAATGCATATCACCAGCACAGAGGAAGGAACTGTTGGCTGGGAGGTGCACACAGGTGTAATAAAAGACTTTAGGTGTTGCTAGGTGAAGCCAATTTGTATTTGCTTTTATTCTGTGGAAGCATATGGCAGCTTTTCACTAAGTCTGAAGTCAATCAGATTTCTAGGCATAGAATAATTTATATGGGCACATCTTTAACCTGCCTAATCATTAGGACAGCACATTTTTCAGCCTGTGCAGTATGCTTTGCCTTGATGCCTAGAAGAGCTATCTCATTTTTCACTCACGAACCTGCCAAAGTTCACAGCCTCCAGTGTAACCACAACCTGTAAATTGTCTGGGAGTCCAGGGATCTAAGGGTCTAAGGATGCTCTGCCCCATGACCCTGTGACTGTGCACCTTTACCTTCTCAAATCCACGGGAGCCTATCTTCCCTATTTAATCGCAATGCTTTTACTGTGAGACAGAGAGGCCCATCAGCTGCTTGTTGGCAATCATCAAGAAGCCAAATGAATGGGCAGAAACACAGAATGAACTATGTCTGAAGAAAAGACAGGTTTTTCCTCTTCTCACACAGAAAGAATATGAAGGAGTAAATAGTTGCTCTGAAGGACAGATTAGGATCCCCTACTAGTTTTCCCCTTATTTTTTGCAGGACCATCCAGTGTTTGAAAGGAGACAGAGACACCAGAGAGGCTCCTGTAAATGCCCCAAAGAGTTATAAATCTTTGCTCAGAGGGGAACTGAAAAAAGAACAGATGGACTTGCTGTTAGAAGTGACTGTGGGAATAGCCACATGAGCAGAGACCAAGAAAATGAAGGAACCTGAGGGACCTGGGAAATACTATCAAGGAAGATATTGAGGAAAAAGGGCTTCAAAAGCAGACTGGAGAGCTGGAGAAACAGGCCAAAGATGCAGGGAATTTTGACAAAGAGGCAGCATCAGTACAGGAGTCGTGAGCCCATGTCCCACTTCTTGCCATATCTTCCCACTGCTATTCTATAGCTTAGGGGAGAGCCTGTATTTGGGGGAGGCCAGTCCATGAACCAGAACAACCCACAGAATTAGCCCTACTCAATACAGTGTCCTAAAAAAATCACAGTCCACCAGTAGGAGAGAATGGGTGTCTGATAATCAGAGGTGATGGAGTCCTTTAAGAGGATTCTTTCTGTTGTACTATTTGCAGTCGCGCACTTTAATCCTTAGTGCTTTGTGTAAAATTTTGCCTTCTCCAAATGTGACAGAAATTGCTTATACATTTTGTTCTGGATTGTCCTGCACCTTTTTTGTTACCTGAACAAATCACTGCAAAAAGAAGTAATTAATCTGATCTTGATCGATATTGTGCAGGACACAACAATGGCATGTGCAGAGAATACTATCTGCTCTTTGCAGGCATCTTGCAAAGGTGTGCACCTGGATTATCTTCTGCCTTGCAGCATGGGTAGATTCTTAAAACTTGACAGCTGCAGGCATATACATTGCTTAGAATAAGGGCAGCACAGACATCCTATTAACGTCTGTAATTTTCTGTAGAGTACAGAAGTGCCAGTTTTCCCATTTTGAGACAGAGGACTCTCAACCCCGCAGGCAGCTCTGCACGCGGAGTGAGTGGCACAGCTCCTGCCTGGAAGCTGCCCTGCCTGCTCACCAGCTCTGCCTGCGCCCGCATCTCCGCACGTGCTGCTGCAGCCTGCGAGCACGGGCTGACCAGTCCCATCTCCAGTGGGGATGCCCACAGCTGCCTTCAGTGGCATTGGTAAAACAAAAGGAAGCAAGACTGAATTTATGGACAGGGTCTGCCACCGACTCAGGTGGACAGAATGAGTAAGCAGCTTCTTAAACAATTAGCTATAAATAAGTTGAGATGAAAGTTGTTAGTATTTGATATTTCAGCCTGGGAGACACAGAAAAATCCCACCACACAGTGCTCCCCCCATGCTGAAACATACTTAGAGCTTTTTTAAACTGCAGATGGTAAATTCTTAATAGGAGAACTGCACCCAATTTAAGCAACTCACAGTAATTCTGTGCTAGGTTTCCTGCTGTCCAGTTCAAACAAACTGATCACTGAGGTAAAAATGTTATTTTTATACACAGACCCACAAAAGCACCTTCGACAAATTATATAAAACTGTTCCTCCAAAAGGTTTGTATTACAAAATACAAAATTAACAATTATCAGACAATGAATAAATAATAACTCATATGTGTTAATGGGATAACGTTATTGAAAGGCAACAAAATTAAATGGTACATAACTAAATTGTGGAATGCACCGTTTTTCTGCCCCAGCCACCAACCCCACTGGCAAGGGCTGATCTGGACGGGAGCTCAGGCTAATGGAGCCACGAGTTCACCAGGTTTGCCTTATCTGTCCCCCACACCACCTGGGCAGGGATTGCAGATGCTATTAGTGGCTGGTGCCTCCACTCTCAGGCATGGAGGCTTCCTAACGCCGTCCCTCGCTCTCCAGGTTGCTCAAGAAAACCTTGAGCTGATTGTGAGAAGAGGGAGCAGGCGCTGACCACCGGCAGAAGTACCGCTGCGCATGAGACTGACTTTCGTAGAAAGATTTTTTTCTGTCTGGTTGTCAGAAAACTGCTCTCTGGAGATGCTGGAGGATGCACATTTGTGAGGTGAACTCATTACCCCCAAGGCTGAGGAAAGCTTCCCGAGGGTAATGAGCTGCAATGCCTGATATGAAGTAGGTGTGCACACAAATTTGGCATTTACTTGCTATTCATGTGTTTGATTTTGAAATGAAGTGAAAAAATGCACAAATATCAGATATGCTTGACAGCCAACACCACATAATGGTGGTCATTTCGAGCATAGCCTGTTCCTTTGTAGCACCCGCTATTCCTGCCCAGTCGTGTTATCCCCTACATATTCTTTCTTGATGCTGATTCCCTCCTTTAAGGCGAGTATGCATATCCAAAAGCCTAGATCAGCAGGATGCTTTACATTTTGATATAGCCATCCTTCAGCACTGGACAAGAAACACAGAAATGAGAGGACATTCTTCTGATTGTGGAATCCTCAACAAATACCACATTACTTAGCTATGGTATGAATATCCTGCTTTACTTTCCAACTTGACAAGGCATAAGGGAACAAATTAAAAATATATTTATTCTGGATCATTTTTACCAACACAGTGAAAGCTAAATCTGTGACTTGCCCACTTCTGCCAGTATGCTCCTGAAAAGCAGAACAGCTTTGAAAGACAGAAACCTTGGAGAGAGCCAGCAATTGCAGGATTCCCCTAAACCAGGGTCAAACCCTGCACTCATCAACCCTGAGTAAAGTGGTTTCGCTAAACCCGAATCAGGTACCTAGAGCAATGCAGGTTTCCCATAAATGCCAAGACAAAGCCCTTTACTTTGATCTGACTGATGTTTTTCAGTTGACTGAGACTAGACAGGAACCAAACTGCAGTTCCCACAAATGCTGACCCAACATCTGCAAAGTTTGTGGTACGGATAGCCTTTATTTTGGTTAGACTGTCACGAATAAAGGAAATTACACGTGCAAATGGGGATATGATCCTCCTTATATTCACCCGTGTTGTTCTGACTTCAGGCATGTATGAGCCCAAGTTTTCTGTGATGACCAGAACGGGGCAAGCAGAATTTGCTACTTATTTGACATATCTTCATTTTATAGCCTTATAAGCTAATTCTTTTATTTAGAATGCAGTAGATATTAAAAACACATACTGAATATCACATCAGATAGGACAATCAAACATACAGTAAGGTATAGAGTATTCATAAAGGATCAGAAGACACAGTGCTAGAATACCATCCATGTGCCAGTGGGCAGAACGCATTGAATGGATGGGTAAACATGACTAAGTCATTAGTATCATTTTATCAGTTCACAAATATCACTGCTAAATCAATGCAGCTATCTATTATTTGCCCAATAGCCACATGTTATTTTCCTTCATTACTCAACCTGCTTTAGTTTGATCCTATATAAGCTTAAAACTGTGAGGAAAAAATACAGCCTGTATGGAAAATTGCTGTGGGATTGCAAAAGATGTAGAGCTTGCCAAAGAAAAATGAACCTAAAACCTGTTTTCTTTGTTTATGTGCTCTCTTCAGGCCCTCTTGTTTATGTAAGGGCTCAATATATGATCAAGTTACCTTGCGTCAGCCAGGCTGTGGTAATTGTCTGTGTATGCACTTTTGGCCCACAGCAAATGCAAGAAAATTTGACTTAGTTTAAGCCCCTTTCACTGCAGCAAACCTAATACAACTTACCTTACGTTCCCTGTGGGGTGGGAGCATGCACCTAACTCACACACAAGTGATATGCTACGTCCCAGGAGCCTTACGCTGTGTCTGAGACCCAGGATTATGAAAGTCACCCTAAAAGGCATCCGGGACAGCTTGTCTTTTTTCTGCAAGTATATTGCACAGGCACACAAATGAAGGACTTACCTGCCATGCCTCAACCTTCTTAATGTCTGCACAGGATCCGTTAGTGAAGAGTCCTTTCCCAGGGGTACAGGTATATATATCCTGCAAGGCATGGGCAATAGAATATACTGCCAAATACACATTATAGGATATCCGCAAGTGCGTGTAGTCCATGTACGGTGTCTCCACACTGGTGATGTTCTCATCCCCTGTGCATGGAGGTCGGAAGGCAGCGGTTCCATTTCCAGCTCCCAGTCCTTCTTCATGGCCCTTGTGGAAGGAAGGTGAAGCTGGAGAATTTTTGAATCCATCAGAGAGATAGCAGTTAAACGTCTCCTCCCAAAACTCCTTGGCAAAGCCATTGTTGTTGGACTTCTTGGGATGCACCTTCTGCAGGAACTCACGAAAGCCTGGGATCTGTCCTGCCTTCAGTGCAAACCCAATGGTGCTGCCGATAACACGGAAGAACTCTGGCATGGCTATCAGGGAAGAGCTGGCCCAGGCCTCACTTGCCAGCCAGATCTTACCAGTGATGTTTCGCCTGACGATCTCTTTGATGAGAGGCTCCAGGTCTGGGCCACTGGAGAATACAACAATCACCCTTGCTGTAGAGTTCTGGATGACCTCCACTACCTGCTGGATCTCCTCTTCATCCGAGTACTGGGAGATGAGCTCACTAAAATCAATGCAGATATCTCTCTCCTCTGCCTCCTCCCTAAACTTTTCAATCCCTGGCCGGCCATAGTCATCATCGGCTGCAATTGTTCCCACCCAGTTCCAGCGAAAGTACTCGATGATGTCTGCCATTGCCGTGGCCTGATGCTCATCATTGGGGATTGTGCGGAGGAAGGACTTGAACTGGTTCTTGTTGCTCAAGAGACGACTGGATGAAGCATAGCTGACCTGTGAGAGTACAGTAAACAAGCAAAACACACCATGAAGTGAACTGCCTCAGAATAAATTGCCTACATTTATCTAGCATCACTGTCGACCTGTGTAACCTTGGATGGAATGAAGAGAGAGCAGGCAGCCACATACTTCTAGCCTGTGGTTGCACGTGATCCACTCTGAGACTCTGTATGTTCTTGTAGCTGTGACTGTCTTACAGAGGCATACATACAGGAGCAGCTGCTTGGACCCGAGAGGTTGGAGCAAGCTCACGTCCACCTGTAAGGTCAAGGATCTGCGGGAGAGAGACACTGATGCTAGCTTGGAGGAATGGCAGAGAGGTGAGCCACGGGTGGCCTACATGCACCTCACTGTACTTCCTGCCAAATCCAGAAACAAGAAGAATGCATCTTTTAGATAAACGAGGGCAATGCACGTAATTCAGACATAATGCAGGCTTCCTCTGTCCTGAACCAGACATGAGACAGCAGGCTGGTATTGCCATCCCGAACCTACCTCTGTCTGTCTCTCATGCCTCTCACCTCTGTCCCCATCCTTAAACAGGCTCCATCAGGCACCATATGTGTGTTATATACAATCTCTGCCAGCTGAAGTAAGAAGAATATGATGTATATCAGTCGCCTTGACCCTGTGGAGTGTTATGGTAATGCTGGTCAATACTACCTTAGCAGTATTTCCTGATTACTGGCCAGAATCAGCAAAGAAGCCAGTAGGCATTCCGCGCTCCATGAGCCACCATGTTCTACAGTTAAAATGGGATTTTATTTCCTTTTCTACGGCTATCAAGAATTTTTTTTTTTCCCTAATCAGAACAAGTGCCATATGCGTTTAAGATATAATTTGTATTTTCTACAAGTAGTAAGAATTTCATAAAACCTAGAAGAGAATAGTTTAAAGATCTGGAGAACTTTTAAAGCTCACTTATCTTTGCATTTTGAGATTGGTATCTGTACTCTTTAGGACTGACTCTCATTTTGTACAAAGTGGAAATTTACAGAAAACCTTATCTCCTCCTTAAACTCTGGCATTTAAAGTTTCTGCAAGAAGAAAGAAAAGGAGATCTGCTAGTGCAGTTTGAAGGGCCACAGGAGCAAATCCTCCTTTCACAGAGCTATACTCTCCCCTGGACAGACTCCTGCCCAGTGCTACTCTTATCTCCTACAATGTATTGCCAGGAGGTACAGGCAAGGTACCCAACTCCCACATGTGCTGTAAGGGTACTCTGAAGTGAGATACTGAGAAACAGAACAGAAGTCATAACATTTTCAGTTTCTATGTCAGCAGAATGAGTAATGAGCCTTACATTAGTAAAATATACCTCCAACCTCCACTGAAATGCCAGGTCTATTAAGCATGGATTTGTTAATGGCCTTGCTATAAATGGTAGCGATAATACGTATTCTAATGCTGCCCAACAACTCCCAGTTTAAAAGCATGCTTTCATTTGTCATACCTCAACCACCTGGCTGAGGTTTTGTTCCAGAACTGAACCTCCTGACATCTACCTGTTTCTGCAACCTCTAGTAAGACTACTGCCTTGTAGCACAAATGCCATTCCCTGTTCAAAGGGAGAGTCTGAGAACTGCAAACATCTCTGAAGTTCAGTTCAACCCACCAACCCTTCTCGGCTGCCCTTGTTCACCTGGTAATACGATGTGTAAATCAACAGTACCCCTTAAAATGCCATCACAGTGTTTATTACATGCCACCTTCCAATGCTACTCTGGGCAATACCTAGATAGTACATACTGCTCTTAGCTTAAACCATTCTTGCCCTGCTCAGAGACCAAATGTCCATTTTTTTAGACTCCTGTGAGGGACTCAGACTGATAACGTTAAACAGACAAGATATATTACTGTGCACTAGGCGGTCAAGAATCCTTTCTTCTTCATTTGTGGTGCAGATGGGAATTGGAGCCCTGGCTGAAGTAAAGATTTATCCTCTCAGGTCAGACTGAGAGTGCAGCGTGACACGATCTTGTTACATGGACTCTTGTGAGCTCTGGCACCTGTATTCATTTTAGTAGAGGAATTGAAAATGTTAGGCTATACAAGGCAACAATAAATGGATAAGGCCAAGCGCTTTTTCCAAAGTTGTCTTCAGTGGGGAAGTATAAAATCAAGAGCAACAACATTAAGTTATAATATGCCAGCTTCATACTTTCCTTACGGTCTTGGCAGAGCAACAAGCTTGTAATACAAAAGGATGGGACCCTGGATGCTGGTACTGGCCCCAGTAGAGTCAGCAGACAGCAAGAAGAATGCTGCGACACAGGAGCTGGCACAACTACACCACCACACAGATGACCACCAGGACAAGGTGGGGGGGGGCATATCCACATGCTTTCACAAACCCTCTTTTGGAGGCCCTAGGGCAAAAGAAAGGCAGGTCAGCCCAGAAGAAACCTTCACAGCACCTGATCGGCACAAGCAACAGCTTTACAGATCACCTGCTTGAATGATCAGAGATGCTGAGAGACCTAAGAATAGCTGGCAATGACTGAGCTCTGCCTTAAGTGGGCTCTGTGGGAGTTGAGCATGACTAGACAGTGACCATGGAGAAGTAACCTCACAACTATCCTGTGAAGGCTGGCAACTGCCAATGACTGACCTAAAATACCTATGTTCACAGACTAAACCACTCTAGAGGACTCTAGTCCTCGTAGACCAAGTTGCTGTTGGCTGAATGTTGTTATTCACTGCTTGGTAACTTTTGTGTTTGGGGATTGCAAATTGCTAGCGAGACATATTTCTACCATAAGAAAATGCCCACATTTTGTATTGTTTCTCTCCTTGACGTTCTATTGGAAACAGCAAAGATTAAACTATCATTGTTTAATCTCTGCAGGGCAGAGAGGCAGGCCACTTCTGTAACCTAAACAAGAGAGGTGAAAGTGTACCTGAGGTATATAAAAGAGTCCCAGCAGATTGGCCACAGCGGTAGAGATGCCAGAGCCGGTTGCCCCCACGACTGCAATGGTGGAAGGGATATGTTCTGAGCAGTTGCAGAATTCATCCAGGTTCAAGGAGTCTATCTTGTTCTGGGCCACAAAACTCAGTGTGGCCTCCAAGGCTTTAGAGACTGTATTGCAAGTGTCAAATATCCTGTATCCCAGGGTCATGTTAGGAAGAAGAGTTGGGCTACTGTTTATTTCTTCTATGGCAAAGATCATAGCCTGGAGCCAGCGGAAGCCTCGGAAATTATACCTGGGGGAGCAAAAATAAAAATAAAATAGAGTGAGAAGGAGGGAAACAGAGGAGAGGAGACCAGGACTGAGATGGAGTGAAGAATTCCAGACACAAAAGGCAAAAGCAACTTATGCTATTTCTTGCATCCTACTAAATTTGAAAAGCTTTGCTTTTGTCTTCAGTGGTTACAGAAGAAGTATGCATATGCTACAAGGTTTTGTTCTGGTTTTCAGCTCTTCAGTTTGTGAGCTCACTTCAGAGGTCGTGAGGATGAGATGAACTTTTCTAAGTCCCCTAAAGTCTGGGTAAGTTGAAAGACAGCATGCCTGGGTTGTTGGCTCTGGCCTGTCCCTTCTGCTCAGGGCCCTAAACCTGGATCTCATGATTCCTGAGCAAATGCTCTGACACAAAGCTACACCTACCAGGTTTCCTTCCAGGCTCCTCTGACATGTTTCTGAATGCAGATGGCAGTGTCTGCTAAGCCTGATGCTGCCAGGGACTTGGGCTCAGGGATACTCAGTCTGTCAGCTCCTCATGGCTTTAGCCAGCAGAGCAAGCTGAGACACAGCACTGGCATGCCGCTGGATGCACAGGTGCCTTGGAGCTCTGCTCAGGGAAATTTGGCCTCACATCACGTGCTTCACATTGTGAGAGAAAGCACAGTCAACCTGTTTATGCCAGAGAACAGAGACATGCTATAAATGCAAATCCTAGCGCAACTTGCTAACTTGTTAATTAGATACTTCAGTGCTTTCATTGAAGGAATAACTTTTCTCATTATTATAGTGCTCTCGTACGTTTGCTTTAGACATGAGCTCAGAAGGTGCCCTCAGAGCTGGCCTGTGAAATTGAAACTGTGTTTTTTGAAGCCTCCTCTGTTCTCTAAAATGGAGAAGCGTGAGTCTTCTGACTATCTCTCAGCGGTGCATGGAGCTAACCCAGAGCTGGCGAGTGGTGTGGCAAGTGTGCTGCAGGATCTGGGAGGCCCTCTTTAGACCATTGCATGGGCTGGCAGTGAAAGAAGCTGATGCAATGTTAGTGACTATTCATCCAAAAAGGAGAGAAGCTTCTTCATGGAAATGAGCAGAAAGAAAGTAGCTTTGATACACCTTATTCTCAAGTTTTACTTACTGTGTTTTCTCCCGTAAAGTTGCACAAGCAACCACTTGTGTGCTTGTGAAGCTGCCATGTTTTAGGGTAATTCAGCTGGAATGAGAGAATCCTTCAGGAACTGAAACCTGCCCTTCCTTGTAATGCACTATGGGTCAGGATAGCGGTTAGTTTGCAGTTTTGTATTGAGTTGCAGCTGAAAACAGGAAAGTGTCAAAGCAGTTATGCTTGAGATCCATTGGGAAAACTGACGGGCCCCAGAACTGGAAGAGCCTGGGGAAATAGCCTGCCCGAGAACAGATTCTATATGAAATGGTAAATTTTAGGATTCACGAGTGCCGTTTTGAAATGCTTTGTGAGATGTTTCCATTAGTAAGGTGAAGTTTTCTACTGATAAGCTTAATGAAATCACAGTCTTTCAATCTCTGAGATGTATGACCTGAACAGTTTTTAATTGCTGTATTAAATGAATCGCTTCTAAAGTTGATGTTAGCTATGTCTGGCTTCTTCAAAGCTAAATGAACACAGCCACATTACTTCCATTCCAGGAGTTTTATCTGATTCATCTGGGATCAGAATGTCTAAAGATATTACATTTAAGGTTTATCTTTAAGTCTTAAAAACTTCATTAATTCAACTGGATTTCACCTGCTCCAGACATCTTTGGCCAACTTCCAAATGAGGTTCTGCTCTGAGGTTGTACCTCAAAGACCAGACAGCATGGTTTCAGTACAGATCTCTTCAAGTCAAAAAGTTTGAGGCCAATAAAAAGCCTTAGTTCTAACTTACAACCAAAGGGACAGCTAGCTTTTTTAAGATCACTCTTTAGAAAATGGACACCCTTTAGAACATGGGAGTGTGGGTTACCGTTAGAAGTAATTTGGTCATTTAGATTATTTTTTGCTCTAGTTCCAAATCATTAAGGAGTGAGATGTAAGGGGAGAGCTGACATATGCTCCTGATTAATGTTTATTTACAGATTGAAGCCTGTATTTCAGGTACTTGAGTTTGCATTGGTTTTATTTTGGAGGGGGAAGGAGGGTAGGGGGTGTTTTCTGGGAGCTAAACTCCAAAATGTCTTTGAAATGCTCTTGATAATTTACCTCAAACTAGCCTGGGCCAGAGACCTGCAGTTCTCTTCATTTGCATCTCTGCTGATAGCAGCATCAGCAGATCAGGAGAAGAGGATCAGATGGGATGGAGACAAACCTTGCTCTGTCTTCTTTAATACAGGATAGAGCTTCAGACAAGGTCTCTGTCTGTTAACTGATACAGCATTGTATCAGTATTGTAACACAGATATAGTCAGATGAAGGCAGTACCACTAAACTGGTCTAAATGAAGCAAGATTTCATGATTCCTTCAATCCCTGTGAATGGAAATTGTGTGGCTAAATTCTCTCCCATTGTACTGTAAGAACCCATCAAGGAGCTGCAGATAGGTTCCTCTTGGCTTGGTGTGTACATGAGTGATGGGTAAGAGCAGCCTTTGAACCTGGCAGCAGGTTACACCGATCCAGCTGACCTCCTGTGCTATGCTGCTGCTGTGACTAATATGAGTCACTGGAATGCTCTGTCAAGCATGCAGAAATTTGACTGGTAATTTCCATGAAGAAACTGCAAAGGATTTGCCAGCAGAAGCAAACTTTTCATTAGATTTCCAGAATCTTTGAATAGCCACTGATATTTTCCTGGTGGAAAATAAGCAACATCCAAAACTTATTTTCTGCTATACGTTGGCATAGTCTTGTATTTTAACATTTCTGAGATGTGGTGCTATGAAAAGTGGCCATTAAACTCTAAATGAGAGTTTAATGTAAATAATTCAGTGCCCAAAGGTGTGGATAGGAATTTTTATTTACAGTTGGTTCTTTAAAGGTTTCCTTTCTGATGCCTGTTCTCCCACCTGTTAGAATATGCAACCCACTGACCTTTCTACTCCCAGGCAGGAGCACAAACAGGGAAAGAGAAATCAGAAACAATTCCTCCACAAATCCTCAGTTTAGTTGTCATGTCTGCAGGGGACGGATTATCTTTGCATGCAGCAGCCCAGTTTGCTAGCTAGTAAACTTGCAAGATCTCACTGATTCCCGCCAGTTTCTTTCTAGTTGGTAGAAACGTGTCTGTCAAGAGGTGCTCAGGATGGCTTAAATGTCTCAGTCAACGTTACAAAGCAAGGGTATGTAAATTAAGGGACACAAGCTCACTGCATGGTTTAAGCTCCCCCGAGCTCGATCCCCTGTTTGTTTGCTTGTTTGTTTGTCTGGTTTGTTTGAACAGCTCTTACTGCCTGGATCCAGCAGGAAATTAGTCCTGATCCCAGTTGGTCTCCATAAAGGAGTAATTCACAGCCTCATGTGAATTCATGACCTTCATTTATCAACACTTGCAAGGCGCTAAACTAAAAGCAATAGAATATGAAGGAAAAGGAGAAAGTAATGTGAAAGGTCTAAATACAGCTTTCACTTCCCCTCCCATATCTGACAGGTACTTTTATTCAAGAATGGTGGCAAAGCCTGCATATGCCTCTTGGCTCACACCAGTACTCCTCTTTCTCTAATGGTTGTATGCACATACCAATTTCTCTGTCCTCTCTAGATTTCCAGTACATTAATTACATGTTATTGCTGCTACTACCACTGCTATTACTAAACTATGCAAAGGGGAGACCTTCAGTCGTTTGTTGGATTCTTGCAGTCAGTAGGTATAATGAGTTGCTTACCACTCTTATAAGCTAGGACTATGGGTAAGAGGAATTGTGCAGACCAAAGAAAGTTAAAAATTAAAAAATTAAAATTCAAAAGGCAGGGGGAAGAGAAAGAGGAAATTCTAAATAGCATGTTATGCATTCAGTTCTGCAGTGGGGTTAGCAAATACATCCACAAGGGGTAGAATTAAAATTCTCTGTTCTCTCAGACAGACAGACTCAGTGAGCTAAAGTGTTGTGGAGCCATGCTCTGTGAAGTCCTGCACTATGGCATGGGGACGATGTCTCACCACAGTTTCAGAGCCTGAAGGCTATGTGTCACAGTGTGGGACCTTGGCTAGATTGCTCATCAGAACACAGGAAATAGGCATTAAAAATTATGACCTAGTGACACCATATTGGCAACACTGTCTGTTGGCTCAGTAAAGATATATCGTCACTGCAGTTCATTACAGTAAGAGGAATATATGGGTATGGCCCACCTGTGCAATAATGCTAACAATAATACTACCAATACCACCAGCACTACTGTTAATCTACATGAAATCAAGAAAGGACAGAGAAATCAGGTTATGAATAGGCCTCTGTGGGTGCTGACAGGGAATGGGAGTCAGGGATTGCTTGTGCTGTGCTCAGCCTCTGCCTCCACTGCACACATCAGATATTCATCAGCAAATGTTATATGGAAAGTTGCTGCAACAGCAGCTGAGGCATACAAACACAGAAGGTGTATTTATATCAAATGCGGGATACTTGATTGCTTAAACAATAAACAGGAAACAAAATTGCTCTCACTTTCTGTGCTCCTATCTGACATTTGGTGTGGTGAAATCATGCATAAGTTTTCACTTTGGACTCTACAACTCAGTGCTTAAAGTGTGAAGATGCATTTTCAGTAGAAACAGCCCAAAAAGAACGGAGACCAGATCGTTACTGTTCCCTTTTCCTTTTGCTGCCAGGTTATGTCTATAGTTTTCTAAATAATCATGTGCAAGGTATGCACAGTAGGTTCAGGCCAGTACGTATGCTGAGCTGGGGAGAAAGGTGCTGCGCCACAAGTGTATGAAGAGTGTGAAAACTGAAAAAGTGGAGAGAAAACTGTCCTACCCGTTTTGCAAAGCCCTGTTTGGGAGCATAGGTGTGGCACTGAACACAGCTAAACGTGTGGGAAAAATATCCAAACAGCACAGATCAGGTTGAAAAATCCTCAAAAGAAAGAAAAGCTGCATTGTCTTAAATTGTTTGATATCGAACTCCAGAAGAGACCGGGGTGAACCACCCACAGGTTTTCAGTGGGACCCTTAGGTTTTTTCTTGGTTTCAAAGCAAGGACCTTTTTCTATGGTCTGATGACTTGCTGCTGCTGCTGCCTAATGGAGGAGAGTATGAGGAAAGAGAGGATGTCCGTACTCCTAGAGTCACCTGGGTCTAATTTTCTTATGTGACCTGAGACACATTTTCCTATGTAATAAAGAGATTAAAAGCTGTACACAGCCATCTAAACAGGGGACAGGTATAAAACTGATGAGCCTCAGCTTTGAAAAGATACAGCAATGCTGGAGAAGGCTCAGAGAAGGGCAGCAAAGGCAAAGGTATGGGAGAGATTTAGCACCTTTGGTTTAACCAGGTATAGCCACATTTAGGGTCCTTTAGTGGATTTCCCACCCTACAGGACATTTTGACACTACAAGATTAGGGAGATTTTACTTTGGGAAACTGGAGCCTATCTTCCCTCCAACCCCCCCGCCCCGAAAATATGAGTTCAATCATTCCAGACTAGCCAAGGAAACTCAAATGTGATATGAAAGACTGTAGCTCATGACTTGAACAATGTATTGGGCTCTTAGAGTCAGCATGCACAACCCTGCCACAGGCTACTACCTAATCACGGCGTCCAAAACCAAAAAGGACCACCATGAGTGTGTTGAGAGATCTCTGTACAAGTCCAGCCAGAGGAATTTTCTGACTTAAATACTGCTTAAAATAGAAAATCTTTTCAGGAAAAATATCTGTTCTCAATTTAAGATGTACCAATAACAAGGAATACACATAAACTGTCCCATGGATTAATTATCTTCATCATTAAAATCTGATGACCAGTCTCAAAAAGTCTTCTCAACCCAATCCCTTCTGAATGAAACATTTCCTGGAAATTGACATTTGCTGGTAGACGGGTGCAATGAAGGAAATTCCAGTCATCTCTAGTCCAGTCATCCCCTTGTTCCTGTCACAGTTGCTACTACCTCTGCAGCTAGATCTCTGACCTTCATTAAGTATTTTCTCTCTATTTGCATCATGCTCTCAACTCACAATTTATCCAGTTCCTTGAGGGAGTGCAGCAAAGTGCCACAAATGCCTGCTTCTTTAGTCAACTCCTGTCTTTTGCACCTGCAGCTTCTTGGTGCAGCGATAAGAGGAACACAGATTTTACCCAGGAAAGTTTCAAGTGGAGGATGCCTTTTAGCAGACCAGATGCCATCCAGAAGGATCTCCCATTGTGTCCTTAAAACAGCTGCTCTGGCTTTTCAGGATCTGCCTGTTGCTGGCAGTGCTACCTCATTAACAAATCTTTTGGCAACCACAGACTTGTACTACTCATGGGGGAACATTCTCCTGTGATCCGTTCTAATAACGTGACCATGTCAAGACAGTCACCAAGGCCGACCCAGTGCTGACAGACATGAGAGCTATGTTCAGTTTGCAAATACCAGCACTGTCCTACCTGCCACCTGGAGCAGGTGAAGAAGACAATGGAGCTGAAAATATGCATCGCCTTTCAGCATTCTACTTTTAAAATGCTGCATCTGGGAGAGAAAAAATGCAGAGAATCTGGCAGAGCTTCTTGCTCCATGAAATAGACATTCCACATACATTTAGTTCATGACTTTCTTGTGCATGCACAGAAGAAGCCAAAAGAACCCCTGCTTAATTACACTTCTTTCTGTGTGCTCCCTATGAGAGCATCTGGGGATGATCTCATAACCTAGATGGTTGTGTCTCGGTGAGAAACCGCACCTGAAATCTGCAACCATAGCAGGAATGCTGTCAGCCATTCTTCATTGCCATCCGCAACAAAACTGTACTAGATCCCCAGTCTAGGATGAGAGGTCCAAATCATTCCAAATACACAATTTTTTGCATATGATTACAGAAGAGGTCCCATAACACTGTTTTCCTATGCATGGTCATGAAAAAATGCCACATCAATTCCTTGTATTTTGTTTAAATGACATTTCAGTCGCAATCAGTTTCTGTCACACTTTCCACTTGTTATGTGTATTATGTGCAGGGTTGTAAGCCTAAAAATTCCTCGTTTCATCATAAAAATGGCTACATTTCAATAATAAAAAAATTTGTTTTCATGTGCATTTCTCCCTCCAGGGTTAACTGCCAAAGACTTAAGACAAAACCTATATGCACTGTTTACACAGAAGAAAAGGACTTTGGGTGAGGAAAGCCTGGGTAAGGAGTTCAAGTCTGGGACTTTGTAAAGGTCCTAAAGAGATTATCTGTGTGTTCAGTGGGATTTTTCAAAAGCAGTGACCTATCTCACTTTCACCTAGTCACTTGTTTAGGTGACTAAACAGTTTGTAAAGTCTTAGATGAGAGGCAGAACTGGACACACACCCCCCCAGTTTGATTTCTAAGCTATTTTGCTATGCATGACTAATCAAATGAACTTAAGGGCACTATGGGTTCTTTTCCATCCTTCTGCTAGGAAGGCTGATTTCAGATACTATTCAAATGTACACTTTGAATGGCCAGATAGATCAGTATATTCATGTTTTGGCAGCTTTAGGTAATACCCTCTTCACTGTCCAAATATTATTTTTTTACTGTTTAACATAGGCACTTCTTGTCTTTACACACTTGTGTTTTCTATTATTTACACCATACCTTCCCATTGCCTCTACAAGCATCAGATCACAGACCGTATTTACACAATGTATAGCATGTCACCTGAAGTCGAGAAAGGTCAAGACTTCCCCACCAAAACTTTTTATTTTCCCTCTTTGTGGCTTACCTTATACACTCCACTGATTCTGGTCTTGATTTTAGATCCTGGTCTTTAGCAGCCACTCCAAAATGAATGGGGAACAATCCTCCGAGAATAATGTCTCCCTTCTTCTGTGCCCGTTGGTTTGGCCCATAGGCAGCAGTGTTCCAGGTAAATAGCAAAAGAATCAAGCAGCAGCTATATAAAGTCATTGTTCCTCTTTTCACCAGGGTGTTATAGGATGCAAAATTGGAAAAGATGTAAGAAAGCAGATGTTGTAATGTCTAAGATTTTCCTTTCCTTAATACAGCATAGAGAGGATTTTGGACACATGTCTGCAGGGAGATAAGCAACAAGGTGGGAGCCACAGTGCTGGTGTTTCTCCCTCTGTCTTCTCCATTGCAAAACAACAATTCAGCGGTCCTTCCTTCTTCATAACCAAAGCATTATGGAGAGCCCATCTCTGAGAACTGTAAAAGAAAGACACAAAAAGTGATCCCACCTACACACCAGGGTCCCATGCTGCCATGGTGGTTCTGCTTTGTCAAATCAACCCCTTGGTATGCCCCTGAGGCTGTGCCCACTCAACAAGCCACCCGGGGCACATACCAACCTTGACAGAGTAAGCCAGGCACCCCAGCGATGCCAGTCACACCTCATCAAACAAGCGTCAGATGCCTAATTCTCTAGCACATGTGCAAGGTGCGTTACTAAATCTTCCTATGGTTCTGCGTGACTCTGGTCACAGGAGACCCTGTAAAACTTGTGATCAGACCTCCATGAACAGAGCATGCTGTGAGAGATTTGGATGGGCAAGTGGGGAATAAGGACGCATCAAATGCTGTAAGAATCAAAGCTTTCTCTTAAGCAAATAGCTATGATAATCTTGCAGTGTTGGTCCATCCCCTCCTTTCCATTGATTGTTCTTAACTCTCTGGTTCCAACTTATCCTTGCTAAAAATGAAACAAGGTCACAAGAAAGACTTCTTTCACATTGAAAGTGAGGATGACTTCCAGGGAAGTATTTGAAATCAAGATACATCTCCATAATGAATCATGAAGGCTTCAAAGGTTCAGTGATCATGTCATTGCAAGCTTAGCTGTAGAGCTTTGAAGCCTCCATCCTGGGGGTGAGAAATATTGCAGCTTCTCTGTGCTCAATACATTTTCCCTGCGGCACATCTACAGGCCTGCCAAATGAAGAACTGACTTAATTATGGCATATGAAAATGGCTACAGCTATGGGGGAGGAGGTAGCACAAAAAAATCACAATAAACAGCTCTTCAGCCTATTTGGAATAGGTCTAAAAGCTCGTAGTACAAATCTGAAGTTAGTAAAATTCAGAATAGGAGCTAGGCATACGTTGCTAATCCTGAGGACAGTTAATTTCTGAAGCAAGTCATCAAGAGTTTTCAAGTGCTGAGACCTTTTTATGAGGATGACTTATTATGTAGTAAATGTACCTAGGCAGATTTGACCTCTACAAAAATATTTCCTACATTTTTGTTAAAATGGTGGTCCAGATGCAGCTGTCAATGGGAGACGAGAGACAAAGCTCGCATCATTCTCATGCCTCTGCGGTCAACACATTTAGACAGCTGGGTAGATGCTGCACTTCTCTGTGGCGGGTCCACTCTGCAGTATTCTTTGGTCCTGGCTTGAAGAAGTGCATTTTTATTGGCAAGGGCAATCAAATCTTTGGCTAGAGATCAAAATATGTCTAGGCAAACAATTTTCTACCAAGAAATGTGGTGTCACATGGAAAGATTTTGTAGGAACATACTGGTTTTCATGTGAAAAAATATGTATTTCATGTTCGCAGCATCCAAGTGACTCAATCTAAAGTCAGAAACTCCCATTTTTGGTAAACTTGACTGCTAGTTCCCTACTCCTGAATGGGGATTTCAGCGCCATCCTCAAAATCTGAAATGGACATGAAATGTCCAAGCTGCTGCTGACACTGGCAGTCAGAAAACACTTTGGGATGTTCCTCTGGCAAGCCACTGGAGTTATGTCACACTGCTCTAGCCAGGATGCAGTATCATCTATCCCTTGTGAGCACATTGTCTCAACATCTGACTGGTACCTTTTACTGAGGAGCCTCTGGTTTTGGCATATGGCCCTTTGACAGCAGGATGACAGAATTTTAACCAGAGCCAGGATTAGGGGTGACAGAGCAGTGCAAAAAGGGAGTGTCCCCAAACTTTTGGGTTCTCATTTTTCCTGGCAGATGGATGGTGGTTCTTACTTCTTCAGTGCCCAACAGAATAGGAAACTTGCCAAGTTTCAGCTAGGGAAAGGTTATCTTCCTCCTACCACCTCATGGATTCAGAAAAGATATGAAAAAGTGTATCAGACATTTTTTAGATTGATGTTCTCTCTCTCCACCTGGCTGAGGCTAAGTCTGCCAGGTCCTATGGGATGAATTACTGAAAGTCAAACAATCGTTGCAGTCAGCTGCAGACACTTTCCATTCTGTCCTGGTTCACAAAGCCCTCCTGCTATCTGATGCCCCATGGAAACATCTACAGTCATCTACAGAATGGGTGTCTGGTCTTGTGGCAGGAAGAAAGACATGGACTGCCAGCTGCAGAAGAGGGCTTTACACCATGATCCACTGCCTTGACACATAGCTAGCCTTCCTCTATATACAGCCAGACAGATGGTGAATATGCAGCAAGCTCAGTGCTTCAGGAGCACATCAAACTTATTGCAGATGGGGAGGTCAAGTATAGCATGCATGCTGTCTACCTCTGCTCACAGCCCACTCCCTGCCCCAGCGTGAGGACCACTTAGGAAAGTTTCCACCCACATGGAGACCAGAGCATCCCTGCTGCTACTTTGCCTGTCCTTTTTCCCAAGCACTGCTCAGATCAGGCAGCAAGGACACATGTAGTCAAATTGTTCTACTATTGTCAGTCTGGTCAGTCTGTTCCTTGCTGCTGTCTTCCCAAGGGCACCCTCCCAACACTATGTGAACCGATAGCATGGGGTCCCTGAGAAAAAGAGGGGTCTGCTTCCCAGCTGAACCGCTTCACCTGTTCTGCAGTCTGCTCTTCAACCACATCCAAAGGTGGGTAGGGCCTTCATGAATTGCTCTGGGGCCTGCAAACGGTCTGTGAGAGACTGGGGCTGACAAGTGAGGTCCATCACATGAACTCTGGTCCAGCAAGTCCCAGTGTGAGTGACACATCCCAGTGGAGCAGGGTGCTCTGCCTTTGGTGCAGCTGACTGCACTTGCCTCCTTGCCTGCTTCATTGATCTGAGTAGATACATCTCCCGCTTAACCACTGTTACTGTCTGCCACAGGCATGAAAAGCTACGTTGAGAGCTTCTGTTCTTAGAAGGAACTATGAGTTGAACAAAATATTTTTACACTTATTTTGATTAGCTTCTGTGCGTGTTCCAGAATGAGCAGTCACAAGGAAATCAATAACAACAGGCTAAAATTGGGTCCTCCTCTGGAAAATTCAGTAAGAAATAGCAGCCAAAAAGTAAGTAAAATGCTCTCCTGGGTAGCAAAATGAGATTAAAAACCAGGAAGTAATGCAGTAGTATTATTAAAGTCAATTTAAATATGCTTGCAGATAATGTTGGCTCAGATACACCTGTCCCAGTGTAGCATATAGCACATATGAAAGCAGCTCAGAAAGCCAGCAAAAAAGTTGTGTGTCCAGGAGTGACTTCATGGTTAGAAAGGTTGGCACTGTTTAAATTAAGAGACAATACGAGGGAAAGGGAAGAGCAGAAAAGATCTGAAATGATAAAAAGTACATGGAGCCTGATGTGACAGGCAAGAGCTCATGGCTGATGCTTGAGGGCAAGGGGAGGGAAGAACAAACTGGAGCTTTGGCCAAAGACCACTTTCTGTGGGGAGCCCTCTGCCCACATCTGCTAGAGAGCGAGGGCGTCCAGGGGAGCCGGCATCACAGGCACAGGGAGGAGCATTCTTGTTTAAATACCGCCAGGTTTGAGGATAGTATGACTAAAATGCTGGTAGTCACATCTGGTAAGGATCGGACAAAGCCTGCTGTGCCCAGACCAAGGGCAGGCTGGGGGGGGTCAACCCAGGGCTGAGGAGTCACCCCAGCCAGCAATGTAGCTTTCCAGGAGAGCAGGGAGTAGTCCTAAGAAACACGAGGAAGAAGGGTCTGGATTTTCACTTCTTCAGTAGTAAGAAAAAAAAAAAAAGAAGCAGGAAAACAAGCTGATACAGTGTACTGAGGTGAGGGCCAGACCAGGTGGGGCCAGTACTTTGAGGCGAGATGTTTGAAGCAGGGAGAATAATTTCTGAAGAGAGGCTGCGAAGACATGGGATGGCCTGACTAATGGTATTTGGCCTAAAGCATCCCCCTCCCCTGCCTCCCTCCCAGCTGGCAAAGAAACCTGGGGCATTGCATGCTTCTTCAGGGGCAGAGATGGAAGCAGCCAGCAAAGGGGTACCCCGAGCCTGGGCAAGGAACTGTGCATAGGGCTTAGCCAAGATGGGATGGGATCAGTGACTTCCCCATCTGCTGTGGGAAGAGGGTGAGCTCGAGACCACAGCCTGCTGATTTATTACTTTGTTTTTCTGCTTTTTCTTTGATAAGGCTTTCTTTTACCTTCAAGGTTCTTTGCTTATGAGAAAGGAAATGGTTTTCATCATGAACAGATAGATGATGTAATTTAGTTTGCTGGGATGCTATGAAGGGGTTTGAGCGGATGCTACAAAATATTTAGGAACCACTCTTTGCCACCAGACAGTACGTGGCTGAAGTATTAAATGGAGAAAAAGTAAATTCACATTCTTATTTCTCCTTTCTCACAGTAGACAAAGTTGAAAGATCTAAACTGGTAAAATAGGGTTCATTTTAAAACAGCATTTACAGCGCTCAGTACTCCAAGATGTCACTCAAAAGTATGAGAAAGGATTAGACAATGAAAACAAAGTTATTCATTCGTGGTATAAGGTAACACTTGGTATCCTTGAATAATTCGGAACTAGCTATTCTCAGGGGCAGGACACAGAACGGAAATAATACCAGAGGTGCTGTCTGTGAACAAGATGGGCTGTGTATATACAAAACACACCCCTGAGGCAGCAGCCTGAGGGATAAATGTCCAAAGATGCACTGGCACAAAATGATATCCAGAAAAAGCAAAACTAAGTGTAGGCCCAGCTCCTTGTAAATTTCAGTGTCAAAGTTTACAACTCTTCATACTTAAATACCAACTATAGCGGGGAAACCAAGTATCTCAAACTCATTTAATAGGAGACAGAGGTCTCCCAGCTGCTTTCAAGTGCTTTCCACCCGAGGTGAAATATATTTGAAGATACTGATTTCCTGATGAACAGTTGTAAGCTTGCTGGCAGTACCCCAAGGTAATACCCTCTAGTATCATCTTTTGTTGTGGCAAATCTTCCTTCAGTTCTCTTTTCTTTAATTGGATTAAGATTATGAGCCTCTTCCTTATTAAAGGAAGGCATTATGTAGCCAAAGATTGAATTACCTTATAACGCATGCCTGAAGCCATAAAACTTAGCAAAATATAGGTGGAAATTGTACTACTAATAGAACAAATTAGTGTGGTCTTGCAGTTTTCAGCTAATAAATTAAAAAGATTAGATTATCAAGCAACTGAATTAAAAAGGAAGATTGGAATCCATCGTTATTTTTTTTCCTTGCAAATATTTTTACATTTAAAACATTATTTAGTATTAGCACATAAATTCTTTGATTATAAGCTCTTCAATGCAGAACACCTTTTCTCTGTACATATATTCAGCAAATACAATTCCATCAGATTTCTTTTGCAAGAAAAATATAAAAAATAAGTATTATAATTTCCATTTTTTTGACACAGCCCTATTCTTAATGCCCCTGCCCTTTTTTAAAATATTCCTTAATATTTTTTTTCCACTCTGTTTTGAAACTATCAGACATTTTGATTTTGAACTCTCTTGGAACTGGAAGTAAAGTAGCAGCTATCCCACCTAAGCTTCAGTGGAGAAACTTAAAGTGGTTCCAGGAACAGGAGGAGACATCGGGACACTATTGTCATGGCAGAAACAGCACCTGAGTGGGAAGAGATGGCACCCAGGGTACAGTTGTGGGTATTTGAATGGCTTGCAGGAATCGACACCATTTTGCTAGTTGAATGTATGTTTTAGTTGTCAGACTAAACCACGCAGAAAAGCCAGAAATATTCAATAAATCTTTGTCCTTTGGGTGAAAAGAAGCTGAGTGGCACACTCATGACATATATTACTTATGAAGTACTTCTTAATCAAACAGTAACTAACCACAAGTTTAAACAGCAGCTGCTCAAGTTCACATAATAGCTGGGTTGGAAAGGATCTGAAGGGGTCATGCAGCCTGCTGCTTAGCGTAAGAAGGGCTCAGCAATAGTAGTGCTGTTCCCAACATATTTTCTCTAAAACCTTTTGAGGAAGAAGACCTGACAGGGACCCAGGACAGCCTACTCCAATGCTTCTCTGCTCTTACCGAGGCAAATGTTTTCTCACATCTAACTTGAATGGTTTTTGTTGCAACTTAAGCCTGCCTTCTCCCATCTATCACGGACAGTCCAGTGCCTCCCTCCTCCCAATTGCCTTATTTGGGATTTGAATTCATCTACCCTTTTTCTCTTTTTTTTTTAGACCAAGCAAACTAAATTAATTTAATTTTTTTTCATAAAGATGCTTTCCTCAGCTGAGATTATTCTTGTTTTGTTCCTCTGGCCTCTCTCCAGCATGCCTCTGCGTTTAGTGCAGACCGGTGCCCAGAAATGGACACAATGTCCTTGCTGGGCCCTTACCAGTGCCGAGCAGAGTGGTAGGATTACTTTGTGTGTCTTGCAGGCTACAGCCCTGTTTATACAGCTCAGCGTGGCACTTGTCTTTTTTGGAACAGCATGACATATTTAACTTATGGTAGATCATCAGCTGAACTCAAGGCAAAGCTGAGCATGTTTATATCCACACGGCCATGGAACCTCACAAGAAATTCTCATCTTCCAAAAGCTTTTCCCTCCCATTCAGCCCAAAAGTAGAACCTGCTAAACTTCATGTGATCAACCTGGGTACCAACATGCTCAAGCTCAGCTGAGTCTCCCGGACTTTCAGAACCTTTTTACAGCAGCGAACTGGCAAAGATTCCTGATCCTGGCCATGGCAACAGGGCTGTCTCAGACCCCAAAAGACCCTGGACACCCACACAGCCTATTCAGCCGTGGCCTATGGCCAGCAAAGCCTGGAGGTGAGGTTGCCCCAGAGCCGTGATGTTGGGTGGTTTGGAGGAGACAAGCTGCTCACCCACCCTTTGGGGCTTGCTGGCCATGAAGCAAAAGCTTGTGGGAACTCCAGCTGCATTTCAGCAAAGCACTGCCCCGCCAGGAGACTTCCACAAAGCTTCTTGCTTTTGACAAATCACTGTTGAGAGACAAATCACTGTTTTCTGATGAAACGCTGCTTTGTCAAAAAATGCTTGAGCACTCCCTCTTCAGCTTTTGCTTGTTGAAGTTTCAAAGTTTCTACACCTTTCTAGAAGGTCCAGCATAGCTCAGTCAGGAGCTGTGCATCTGATAAAATAAATTACTGGCTGGAGAGCTATACCTTGTGTAAATAATTAATTAGGGTTTTTTGTGGCTTTTAAGTCTGGGATTCATTAAGCCTCACTCTAACGGAGAGTTGTAATTTGCTAAAGCGACAGAAACTCCTCAGCAGATATCCTGCTGTAGCTTGAAATTCTCTTATTAATGGCATGTGGTTAGATCATGGTAAGGTTGAAGCCATGAGCAACACACCTGCCCTCAGCAGACAAGGAAGATGTTCAGGTAGAACAGAAATCACAGAGGATACACGTGGTCAACTTTGTGCCCAATCTCATTGCTCAAGACAGCTAAAGGAGGGCACTTCTATGAAGCAGACAATGGACACAGGACACAAGTCTTCATAGTTCTGAGACCAGACAAGACTTCTAGTGCTGAGGTACCATGACAATATGAGAAAAAGTAAATTGTTCATGTATGTCACCAGAGTAGGCATTAGCTCAGCCTTCTCTTTGGTCAAAATGAGGGATGAGCGCATCAAAGATGCAATCAAAAGCAGACTGCTGGTGTGCTCAAATGGAGAAGGTATGTTTGAACTTTGTCTGTGGAATTAAACTCTTCTGTCTTTAAAGAAGACAAGTGTTAAATGGAAATTACTATAAAGCACTTATTGCCAGTTCTGAAAGAGGCAATTCTTACATACCACACTCCCCAAAATAGGGAGATTTTTGTCCAGACAAATAGCATAACTGAGAAATGGAATCTCAGCCTCGGAAAAGTTTGGCGAGTTCAGAGACAAGAGGAGTGTAGAGCAAAATTCAGATCTAGAATAAAGACTGTTTTAAAAACACTACCCATACACTTGGTTTTGAACTAAACACAAAATGTGAATGCTAGAGCTTTTACTGAGAATGAGACTTTACAAAATCAAGACCAACAGCACAGGGTCTCCAGGACAGTATTTCCAAGCCCTGCTTAAGGGGATGTTATCTGTTGTAGATGGAATTTTGCTGGCAGGAATCAGGATGCTAATATCCTATTACACTACAGAAAATTTATGTTAAAAAAAGATACATTACAATCATATTTGGTATTGGAAGAGCTAAAAGGAAACCAAAAATACTGCATACAAATCAGCCATGGTACTGAAGAAGCTGCTGAAGCTTGTAAATAACAAGACCTGGCCAGTTCAAATGAAGAAAGCCATATTCTTAGCACTGGGAGTAATAGCCCGCAGAAGGAAAAGTATGCCTAAGAACATGTTTAAGTTGGCCATGAAAAACCTAAGCACTTGTCCTAGAGTAACATTCTCAATTCTCCAAGATAAACTAAACATAAAAAAAAGAGAATATAGTAAACCAGGCAATTGTATCACATTTAATTCTGCTACATCTGATATGCCCAACATTTTTAAGTTCATCAGTGAGTTACCATTTAAGTTTCTAGAATTTTCGTACCTATAACATTATTTTCATGTAGTAGCCATATAATTAGTTTTTCTTTATTCCTAAGATCATGTACTGGTGTCCAGATAATAAAGAGCCTACTAAGAAAGAGTGTGGAGTCACACCCTGATCCATGTTTAGCACTACAAAATACCAGAGTGGCAGAAATATGCCTAGGGTATCACTGCTGATATTCTGCTCAACACAGCAACTTGAGAACAAGGAAGCGTAAACTGTTAGAGGCTGGTGTCCGAGCCTCTGGGGAACTGCAGATATGGAAAAAGGAGCCATGACTAACCAGATCACTTTGTTTGAAGGAGTCTCAAACAAATTTGCTGGTAGCAACAGCAGTCAAAACAGCATCGGCTCCTGGCTCTTGCACAACCAGGTAAAAATCCAAACATGCCCACAGGCAGCATTTACCATGTGTGGATTTAATGTGGGATTACAAGGCCTCCAATCTCCCTCCCACTTCAGCACTGGCTCAGAAAGTGCACACGATCACATGGCGAGCAATATAGCTGGGACTGCACGGCTTTATAGCAACCACCTTTCAGTCAGGACTGCACCTGACTTTGGGATTCATGTAACATTTCTCAAGTAACTTGCATCAGTATCATGTTCAAAATCAGTGTGATTTGGGTCCTGGGAACTGATACCGCTTTGTGGAAATAATTCTGTCTGCTGATGGTGGTAAGCAAAAAACAGAAGTGGCAATAGAAAATACCTTAGAGACTCAGTGAATGCACTCAGCGAACACCATTAGCAGATACAGGGGTGTGTTAGCAGACACAGAGCTGTAAGTGGTTTCTGAGTAGTGAGTGCTTGGTGGAAATCTATGTGGAGGGTGACCTATGTCTTTGGAGCCATTTCTACACAGGCGTGGCTGTAAGCTAGCCTGAGAAGCAGCTCTAGGGGCCTTATAGGCATGACTGTTTTCATTCCTCTGAAGGGTAAGAGTTTTCTACAATGAGAGGTAAAGCTCATTTCTACAAGACATACCACAGAGCTCTGAAACAAGTATCAGAAGGGAATAAGACAGTTCAGCAACTTCTCATCTTTCCACTCCTGTGCCTTCTTCAGTACAAGCGCAGCAAAAGTGCATGTGTGTATACAGAAAAGGGAGTACTGAAATGCATGAGGTTATCAAGGCATCCTACCAAGCAAAGCATTCTGCTGCACCCCCAGTGCTCACTGGGAAATGACTAGACAAGAAACAACATGTGACAAATTCATTAGATTGCTTAATGAACTGCTAAGAAACGCTGAGGAGCTACAGCACAGCACAGGAGCCGTGGCAGAACAGCAGGGCTTGGAGGGATTTCCAGGTCCTAGGGAGTTCTAGAGGCACAGCAGCCCATCTGCAGCCTTTTGGGAAGTTGCCATAAACCCACCAGTTATGGATGACCATAATTTATGCTGGGAGCTGCATCGGACCCTCCAGCAATCTCAGATTTAGAGACTACAGGTACCAGGGGATCCATCAGGTCTACATCTTAAAGCCATCCTGTTTTGCCTCTCTACGTTCCAGACTCTGACCTCCTCTTAGTCATGGTTCACTAACTTGGTTGTTTTGTACCCTTCCTGTTAAAAGCCTACCATCTTATCAGTTTAAAGTGGGTGAAAAGATTCCTTAGATATAATACCAGTCTAAGGCTTCTCAGTAGTTTAAATGATTTTTCTCTTCATGTACAGGGGAGATTAGGAGCCTTAAGAGCTGCAATAAAATAGGAGGTGAAATACTTTGCTAAGGTATCATTTTTTTATGAAATTGGTTTCCCTAACTTTCCTTGTTTCTAAAGAAAGTCGCACTAACCACGCTTACAAGCATGCATTCCAGTGACAGCTATTTTACCCCACCCCATATTTTTGGGAAGTGACTAAACCTTCCTGGACAGATGGAGAAAGAAAGCCTGGGGGATGCTCTGCAGAATGAAGACACTCTACATCCTTGTGGGATTGTGCATATGGCACTGGGATGTTGTTTGCAAAATTTGATGAGTTCAGACTTTTGCCTGAAGGTGAAACTGCCAGGCATTCAACCTGTGTGCCTTTCAGGGTACCTTACATTCCTGCATATTATATACATTCCTGCATCTCAAGCAAGCCTTTTCTCCTACATCCAATGCAGAAGCTTTGCCAGCAAGTGTCAGTCAACTGAATTGCTCTTAATTCCTAATTTGCAGGATTAATGGCTTTTCGGGGGCTAGTCTTAGAAGATACAGAAGTGTTAATGGGTGCTGTGTTCACAGCCCACAGTAGTATAGTTTGTCACTGCTCTACAGAACAACCCTGCATAGGTAACTGGGAAGTTTCTCCATCTTTCCCAGCTCCTAGTCTATCTTCTTCGTCTCTCAGAAGAAACTTCTCAGGGGTTGACAAGAGGGCTCAATCCCCCTACCACAGTCCTTCTCTCTTGCTGGGCATGCCCATAAAATAATATGGTTGTGTTATGCTCTCCGCATCAGGGCATTTTTTTAAGACGCACTTCTCTACAAGGAAATTAAAAGAGGCTTCAGCTCAATTCTTGAATACCAATAAATGCCAGTCCAAGAACAAAATTTATGAAACTATGCTGCTCTGGTCTGTCTTGGAAAGAATAAGAAGGAACTATCCTTGTTATCAACTCCTGGATGCTCTATACCCTACATTTGTCTTTTATTTTTGCCTCTCTTTCTTCTGTTTAGAAAATAATAGGGTAGAAGGACTGGTCACCAGGCTCAGGCCATTTTAAACTGTTTTCTTTCTGTGCTACATTGTGAGGCAGGGAAGAATGGGGGAGTACTGGGGGAGATGCCAAAGTAGTTGGTCATTTGTAAGTAGTTAAAATTACACAATTTAGTGCAGTGTTATTCAAAAGAGATGTCACACTTTCTGACTGGCCAGCCTAAGATCTGCTGGTTAGCAAGCTGGAAGGGCAGGGAACATGAAATAACAGAATAAGAATACTAGAATAAGGAAAAGCATAATTATATTTTTGTATTTCTCTGAGTTAATCAACCAGCTTTTGGTAATTTTTTTACAAAACAGCAGGAGTAAATAAGCTTGGATCGTGTAAATAAACATGACAAGAAGAATCTGGTTTGTATCAGCAAAATTCTTCTTTCCAAAACCTTCTGTAATGCATCGGTATTAGGTGCAAGCCACTAGAAAAGTCAAACTGACTGTGAAGTGCAGCTTTTAAATAAACTAGAATAACAGATTTCTGATAACGACTTGGTATGGTTTTCTTGAAAGCGATGTTCTCCCAGAGCTGGCATGGGGAATGATCCTTGACATGATACTGGCTTCTTTATCCTGCCTGGCTGGGCAGCCTTATGCCAATCAGTTTCTTTGTTTGAGGTTTGGCTTCCCAACGTGTAATACTGGCTAGAAATAATTTCAGAAATGTATTGCACATATGCTTCATCCATGTCGACAGATGTTAAACTGAGTATCAGCTGAATCAAGGCTGATTTCAGGCTTTTCTCTAAGCAAAAAAAAAAAAAAAACAACCAGATTTGAGATTTGAACATTTTTTCCAATTCGACTTTGTCAAATTGCTTACAAGGGAAAAACATATTTTGCTTAGTTATTTCCTTTAATTTTACTTGATTTTTTTTAAACCTCTGTGTCTGAAGCAAAACACTTTATTTGATCCCATTTTTTCCCTGCAGAATCCTCAGTGAACCAAACAATAAGGACAACTGTAATTCTGAGCCAATTTCAACATAAATCCAATTCAGAAAAAACACTTAAGTATGTGCTCAACTTTAGTGAGACTTGACTTTAATGAAATTTAGTAGATTGTAAAAGCTTAGCATGTACTTTAGTGGTTTGCTGAATCAGACACTAAAGTAGCCCCTGGCTGGCTGTTGCATTCTCATTTATATTAATATTAAAAACAAATAAACACTTTCTTTGTGTTGGATGGTTTATTTTTACATTAAGTCCAGCATGTTTTATTAATAAATCCTTGTGGATTTTTTTGTGGTGTTTCTTTCTACCCTGTCTCTTACGTTCTAGTTCTCTACTGTCCCAGGATGTCCTTTTTCCCCTATTTTTCCATTGCTTGTTTTCTCTTCTTATGATTTTCTGAACAGAATAATTACTGTTCCTTCTCCAGCTTTCTTCTCTCTCCCCCTTTCATTCTAACACCAAACCCCTCTTTCCTATTTTTGTATTTCTTTTGCCTGTATAGTATGTGTAACCTCTTCCTGTTAAAGAAGGCAGGAGTGAATAGGGTCCCCAAAAAAGGAAAATAGGTTCAATGTAAAGGGAGTCTCGCTAAGCTCATCAGAAATGCTGGACTCTAGCAAGGATGGAAGTTCTGCTGAACCCATAAAATCACTAAACATAGACCAGTGGAAGGCAGAGAAGAAAATCAAGGGTAGAAATGCAGATGTGAGGGGAGGTGAGTAACTGGCATGGACAGGCACATGTCCCACTCCAGTCCTACGGTGAGAGAAGGCAGGTTTTGCTGAATCTTCCTTGCAGAGCTGGCTTGTGCTAGCATGTCTCGTGGGGGACAGAGCACAGGGTGGAATACAATAGTGTACACTATACGCTGACCCCTGAATAGGAACAGTGACCCTTATCTGCCTATGCAATGCAATGGAAAATCAATGTCATAAGCAAGGACTTGTTTATCAGTTATGATTATTTACATTGTTCACCTAAGAAATGCTGGCTGGGCCTGTGGGGCTGCACTTTCCTGATAAAGATGTCAGTAAAATGATACCACAGACCCATGACACACAGCTAGTACTGGCAAGTAGCAATACCAAAGCAGCAACATGCAAGCACACGGTGTAGCTCTCCCCTATTGCTCCACCTGCCCTCTTCAGGGATGCACCACGTTATTTACAGGTTTGTACAAAGCAAACTTTCCATGATAATTTGTAAAAGATGGGGAGGACAAATGTAAACATTTTTTCAATAATCCCCCTTAGATTCTTTGCAGGATTCATCTTGGACCCTACAGATGCATGTTTTCTGCCCCATAATGTACGAGAATGACAGAAATTCCCATCCAGCTTCAAATCAGTGGTCCATTTGGTGTAAGAGCCTGCCTCTAGCAGTACCCAATGATACCTGCTTCAAAAATGTTGTGCTAGACAATTACAGCATTAGTGTCTTACAAGGAACGTTTCTAGCTCCACTAGTTAGCAGTTGGTTAACGCCCTAAGCAGTTTTGTGAAAAACAGACCTAATTTTGCAAAAGTCGGCCCTAGAATAAAATAATCAACACCTTAACGTTTTTCAAGCTCCTTTCTCTCCACAACTGAGACACACACATTCCTGTGAACAAAATATATATCCATGCGTGATATTCCCCTATTGCAAATTCCGTCACTCTCCTCAGTTGATACAATCACCGAAGATATCCCAATCTCACCTGTGATTTTTTTATTGCACCACTGTTGGAGGTTGCCAGGAGCTCCAAAGTGTCATTGAAATAGATCTGGAGTGTTCACCTTAGCTTTTTCCTGCAAATTCCGGCAGTTTAGCTCAAACTGCTGTGAAGATACGATTAACCAAATTGGCTAGATTTGGCACTGAAGCAGAATAGGATCATGGTGCTTGCTGGGGAGACTGCCCAGGTGAAGAGCATACTGGTGTAAGAATAACACCTAAAACCACTGCAGCTAGGTCCAGAAGAACATGTCCAATAATGTTCATGTGTGGGCTTCTTTTGACTACATTTATCTCAGCAGATCTATTATCACACTTACAAACCAGAAAAAGGCTAAGAATTGTATTTTTATCATTTCCGGATTTCTTTAGTTGGTGAATTCAGTATTGCATCTGATTCTACTACCATATTCTGCAAGAAGATTCGTATGATTTATCTGGTAACTAAGGTATTGCTCAGTGTGAGTAAAGACAGCAGAACTGAGGTGAAGGTAGGGACAAGGAAAGCTATTCAGCATCTAAAATAATCTGTATTCAGAGCAAAGGACTTAATTCATTCTTTTCAACATACAAAAAAAAAATTCATAAAAGTGCACGTTAATTTTCTTTCAGCACACAAAAACTTATGTGCTTAAACCAGTATATGACAGAAAATTATCATCCTTTCTGGCAGAGCTCCTCTCTGAAATAAAGCAGGAGATCCCAGACTTGTCTTTAATGAGTCTAGCTGCTAGGCTTTGTATTCTCAGTCTTTCTATATGGAGCCTTTTTTTCCCCTTGTGTTAGACACTTACGACATAATTTTTTCCAGTTCATAATTTAAGAATGATTGGTGAGGGCTACCAGAACTTCAGGGCAGGACAGATAACCCTCTCCTCTGCATCATTTCTATATCCAGCACAAAGAGTTCCCAGCAGCTTGGGAATAGAACCAAATACGGGGTTTGTGTCATGGAAAGAGTTGAAGAGCACCCTGCTATATTGCACAAGCTGGCACGGTATGAATGACTTGAAGGCCCTCAACTGGAAAGGGAGCCTGGCCACTGGAGGACCAGTTGTCCCCTGGCAGAGCGGGATCGCCCAGGAATGCTGCAGACCTGGGGGCAGGCTGCGGCAGGGAGGGAGCTCTTGACCAGTGAGGAAAACACTATTATCAGAACCACAGGAAGATACATAAAGGCCTTCATGGTCTTCATGGCCCCTTTTGCCACACTGTCTAAAAATCAGAAGGCACTGTGACCACCCAGTTGCTTCATGCATCCCTAAGAAATGCAGCCACGTTAATGGACCACAATGTGGCAACCCCTCGTTAACACAGTGCTTTTTTAAATAATATTTTTTAATTGACTTTGCCCCCCCTCCTTTCTGAAGGTGATCTTTCTGGAACAGAAAAACACCTGGGGTCACACTCCAGTGAGCCCCAGCCACCTCACCTGCCTGCCAACTTTGCAGCTATATGGGCTTCATCTCCGGGACGACGGTGTGACTTTTGGAAGCTCCATGCCTCATTTAGCCCTGGTAATGGCCTAATTGGGCTGGAAAAATGCAGGAGCAGGAGCGTGATAAGAAACCAGTTCTGTTGTGCTTATTTAAGCAAGTGGAAAAAGAAAAGAAAAGAATAGAAAATGAAAAAAAAACCCGAAACCCACATTTTCTACCTTGACTAGATATTTATGTGTGTATCTTTTTTTATAATGGGGCATTATGCTGATGGGTTGTGCTGCTGTCAGGATTAATGTCGCAAATGAATGAATGCCAGGACAGGGCCAGACCTGGATGCGTGTTTCACTTCCAATAATGTTTTCCACGGGAGTCAGCCCCCAGCCCACAGGGCTTCACTCCATCCCCGCATGGCAGACTTAATGGGTGCTTTTGTTATCTGTGTGGGAGGAGAAAGGTGAGTGGAAGGAAAATGAAGTGGGAGGAAAGGCGAGTGATGAGAGTCGTTATTCCAGGCACAGGAATGGAAGGAGCTTGTGCCATTAACCAAGTGTTCGTTCACCGTTTCTTAGCCATACTTTCCCCTCTCCTGGGAGGAATTTTGCTTCCTACCAAAGGAAAATTATCCTGCCCTCTCTTGAGCTACTCCTGTAATTTTTCCTGGCAGCCTATAAACCCTGCAAAGAAGGAAATGCTACCTCTACCCTTGGGAAATCTTGGGAAAAGAACAGGAGGGAAGCAAGAGTGACCATTTTTAAGTTTCAAAAGGTGAGGAGCCTCTTCATTTAGGGATCTCTTCTCCAGCAACGACACGACTGCAAGACCGGGGGTGAACTAGATACCCCTTCAACAAAAGATAAACCCAAAGTGTACGTCATAGTGGAAAGGACAGCCTTCCCTTCTGATGGTCCTTCTTTTCATGTGCTTTCATCATCCCCAACAAGGCCCTAGGTATTTAACTGACTTTTTTCTCCCTTTTTTCTCTGAGGAGGAGCCATATATTATCTCAGAGTGGAGCCTCCTTAAGCTGGAGCCAAGACTGCTCATACAGCAGTGAAGTTACAGAAGTGAGCATGAAAGCTATACTTGCCACTGTGCGTAAAGGACAATCTATATCCATCTTAGCTCTCTGCCTTGGGGACTGGTACAAAATATACTATCCTGTGCTTTGTTCAGTCTGGTATTAAAACACCCAAGAATAGATATTTGGCTGATAAAACTTCCAGGGGCCCCTGCTATAAATCAGAACACGACTTCTTTGGTGACATTTTAAAAATCCGATTGGGTTTTGATGCTCTTATTTACAGTACAGCCTTATGAGCATTTCCACTAGCACAGCAGCAGGAGTGGCAAACAACATGGAGCAAGCATGAGCAGCTAGTGGGAGGAAAAAAACCCCAAGGATTTTCAGGCAACTCCTCATGCTTCCTTTGGGAATCTCACTGGAACTGTTCCTAATGACTTTTTACTCACGTTTCCTGCCTGCTTCTTATTACGATTTCCTTGCTAACTTGAAATAAACTGTGTCTAACTTGAAATAAACTGTGTCATGGGAGATGTGCTCTTGCAAAGAGTATATGCTGTACCTGTCAAGTGGCCAGTAACAAAATGATGGTTAAGTTTCCTGGGGCTCTAGCGGTAACATAAAAGTTTCCCCATGGAAGCTTGAACAACTCAGCCACAGACTTGTTTCTGATGGACTATGAGTTTTAAGTGCTTGCCTTGAACTGGCAATTGCCTAGGTGCCAATACTGGTGATGCAGTTACAATTACAATATGCAAGCAGAATGTGGCATCAACCAGTAAGGGAGGACTGGTTCCACAGTGTAGGCTTGGAGCTTTAAACAGTCATCAGTCCAACTGACTTGTAGTGTAAAATCAAATGAGAAATGTAAAATAAAGGGTTAAGCCTATCCAATCATGGACCAAAAATGCACTTCTAAGCACAAAAATATTTATACTAAACCAGAAGCTGTCTGGGATAAAAGATGGCAATAAAACATACTAAAAATCACTTATTTGTAGCATGGAAGAAAGGGGAAAGTAAAAGTTAATAACAGTTTCTATGATGCAATATGCAGGAAACTTATGAGGGAAGATAATAAAATCAAGGAAGTACTAATAGTTAACAGAGGTAAAGAAGAAAAACCAGTATTTTTGTAAATATTAGTGTGCTTGAGATTGGCCATGAGCCCGTTGCTAGATGCGGGTGATAAAACTGTAAATAACAATCAAAAAAAGGCGGAAATATCCAATAAACATTTTGTCCTTTGCACATTGTTTTGTCCTTGGAATGAAGCTAGAGAATGTATCATCCCATATTACGTCAGCACAACAAAATTCACTGTAGGTAATAAAAGGAGATGTGAGACGAGATCTGCTAAAATTAAATGTTTTCAAATCAACAGGCCTGGAGTCTTACATAAACTCAATGAGGAGTTCTCCGAACCACTAGTGTTGATACTGAACAACTCATGGAAAAATGGGAAAATTCCAAAGGATCAGAGAACTGCAAGTGTATCTAGTTATTAAATAACTACTAAAGAAGGAAGGCCCAGGAAATTATAGGCACCATACCCCAGTATCAATTTGGATACAATAATGAAATGAGTTAAGTCAGCATTCTTTCTAAAAATTAATGAGGATAAAATACAACTAATGTGAAACATCTTGTCAAAACCCCCCACTGTTCTTTTTATGAGAAGCTGACTTGATAAAGGCAACTGTAGAGAGTACAACATGGACTTCTCCAAGGCATATGACCATACAAATTTTAAAATTGCATTTAATAGATTCAAAATTAGTTTATGGCTAGATCTCAAAGGTTTTGTTAAAGGGATGGTGTCAATGAGTGGAGTAATTTCTAAAGACATCATTCAGAGATCAGTCTCATTCTGAACCTATTGAGTATTTTTTAATCGGTCCTC
>VYZV01019704.1:95596-111945 GCA_013401275.1 Pandion haliaetus
TTAGGAAGGAATTTTCCATCCCACGAAGACTGGCGAGAATCCCAAGTGCAGCTAACTCACTGTTTTCTCTTCTTAGCTCCCTAGACTTGCACAGGGAGATGCAAATAACAAACTTAAACCCAGAGATTTGATAGATTTACAGGATCTTAAAAAAATAAGACATATTTCTTCAGGGGATGCAATCACTGCATGACTCGAAGAGGCTTGTTTTGTCTGAGAAAACGTGGGGCAAAAGACATGCATACTATTTGGGTAAAGGAAGTGGGTATTTCTGAAGTTGTGTGTCTTGTGACGGTTTTACTGCAAGCTCCTCGGGGCATAATGAAAGCCAACATGTGTATAGAGTGTACTACAGATGTGCCACTGTCATAAAATGAGAAGGATGTGACGCTGAATTCTGCTGCAGATCATCTAAACGTTGTTTGTTGAGGAATTAACTCTCTTAGCAGAGCTGTCATATTTCAGCTGTCTAGGCAGTACTCTTAAGAGTATCTAAAAAAAAGACCAGAAAACCAGCTAAAAAAGTAGCCACTAGCTGTAACTGTTATAACTACTTCTGCTGTTGACATACCAACTTACTGACAAGGGAAGTGTTTCCTATAGTGTCAGCACAGTAAAAGTTGAAGTCTAGGTCACATGTACACTTGTCTCAAGCATAAGCAAAAAACCCTGATAAGTTCCAGATCCAGAGTCCTTTTCCTGTGGGTGCTACTGTAGTGAAGCAGAACAAGCCTGGCTTGATGTTCAGATAGCAGGCTAAACCTGCAGTGTTAGCAATGGTGTGATACTTTGTTTTGACTTACAAACTGAATAGAGCAAAGACAAAGCCTTGTAAGGAGAACAGAGATGAGCAAGAGGTCATTTCATTGATAGCTCCCTTTTATGAAAGCTACCCACACTTACAAGGGGAAATGCAAAGATTGCACCTGAAAACTCATTCTCAAACCCTCCTGAGACTTCTCACTAAAGTGATGTCCTATTTTCTCCTTTTTTTGACTGTACAGATTCAATACTCAAAATGCATCCTTGCTAAGCCCAAGTCTAGCAGATCTGTAGCCAGCTAAAAGAGCTAACATGATACAAGGTGAAAGGGAATACTCTTAAAATTAATCTATCAGTAGAAACAATGGTCATATTATCTTCCTTCCCACTATTGGAAAGGCAGACCTAAGGTGTACCACAGGAATGCGCTTGAGCAAATCTGGATTTCTGTAAACTAGAAAATTCTATGAAAATACCAGACAGGCAGTGAAAAAGTACCACTACAACAGTCAAGGCAACAAACATTTAGAAAGTGACCGGGAGCAGCAAATTTTAATCAAATTGTTCAAGCCATTTTTTTGTTTTGTTTTACTCGATTATGTTGACAACATTGTTAAAGAGCCTTGCTAAGGACTCAGCACAATCACCTTTTCAAATTATAAAATGTCAAGGCAGACTGCTCCCGAACCTTCAGAAGACAGCATATTTGTCTCTCTTGCTCTTTGCAAAGCTGAAGAAAAACATTTCAAACGAAACAAAGCACCCCCCTCTTGGTCCTTCTGCAAGGAATCAAGGAGAGCACAAAACTAACATTAGCATTTGTAAACTCTTTCTGAGCTCAACCCATTAGCAACGAAAACATCACTAAGAAAACAGTAGTAGGAGGTACTCTAGTAAACAACTACAGCAGTAAGATTTCAAGTGCTCACTGTGTATGCCCTATTTCTTGCCAGCTTCATTTCTTGCTCAGGCATTTACTTCTTGTGCAGTGTTGAATGCAGAAAAAAAAATCTCTACTTTCCTAGCCAGTAAATAGATAACAATTAACTTTCACCTATTCTGTGGAGGATGGAGGGTGTTGACACTGAATCACTGTTCCTCAGCAAAATAAAAGAGCAGAATATTATTATATATAAAATTATGATAATGATACTCCATACTCCTCTCATAGCTTCTCTCCAAGGATCCAAGACTTCCTAACAAACATTAAATTAAGACTTGCCACCACACTCTTGGAAGACAAATGGCTCTTCACTACAATTTGCAAGTGGGAGAATATAATGAACAGCTAATGCTTATACACCTAATTTAAAAAAATGCTTTCATGATTTTATTTGTAAATGTTTATTTAATTTCCCTGAAGTGAAATTGGGAAAAGTATACTATTCCACGCCAGCCTCTCTCCACCCCTTCAGCTCTTTGAAGCCTTAAAGCATCGAGCCTGTAAATTCAATTTCTGTGTCTGGAGGCTCAGCACTAATAGCTCTGTCTGGAACATCAGTATCAAGGGACAGTAAGTGTCTTCAGAGTTTAGAGGAAGCCAGCAAAGGGCTTTCTGGAGAGAGAGAAAAAAAATTATATTATTTGTTTTGGAGAGAGATTAGTAAGAAGGGAATATTATAAGAGCATGTTATTTTGATTATCAGCATCCCAGTAAGAGCACCAAAATTTATGTACAGACACAGAAGAAAAATGGATCCACATCTCTATACAACTTGCCCAGGTTCTCTCTCCAGCAGAAATCATTGCTGGTCACTTCAGAACAAGATACACCAAGCTGGGATAATTAACCTCCCACCCCAGGTCCCACCTTCATCTCCAACAGTTACCAGTTGTTTAAGCACTGAGGCAAAAGGACTTCATATTTCTACCCATGAGTGTCATTGTTAGCAATGAATATTCTTACTGTTATGACTATTCACCATTGCTTTTTTAAAAATCATTTTTGCAAGCCTGCTATGTTCTTGGGCCAGTAAATTTTCTCTGGTGCTTAAATTTTCCGGACTGACATACATATCCAGGGTGTTTTTAAAAACCCATACTGATTTTCCATCTATCCTGACTGAAGAACGGAGTTGGGTAAGAGTCCCCAAACATATTATTGTGCACACATTCAGACCATCAGGAAGAGACAATGCTCAAACTGTACGTAGGAGACAAAAAATGAGGAACGCTCTGCTGAAATCCAGAAACCCAAGTTCCACTGTTCCTTTTCCTTTTTCAAAGGTGAGCCATTTTAAACTCAGTTGTCCTTACCCTCTGTGTTTGTCATCATATCTTCAATCAAGAACTATGAACCAGACACCATTACTGTTCTTATGTGTATAACTGGGTGATTAATATTTCTGAATTTATAAACATATGTTTATATTCAGGTATTTAATGTATTTAGAATCACATAAACCCTGCAGTGTGTCTTTGTCTGTCTGTCAATCTGCTGTTCCTGGCTTTGGCCTTGCTATTAAAACTGTCAGCTGTGCTGTGTTGTCTGGGATCTAGCCATGTTGAATTAAGTTTGCATCATGTCAGCCCAGTAAAAATAAGCAAAGTAGTCTTTACCTGCAGCTTTAAAACAATACAGTTTTTAGGGAAAAAAAATGATGTCTCATTTGTGAGGATACAGGTTCCAAACCAGTGGTTATATGGGTCCATCACCTTAAGAAGTTCAGGCCTTGAGACAGGCATCTGTTTAAGCACCATTTAGTGTTAATGCCTTTGACGCATGTTGAAATGGATCAGTCATTGTAGTTAGTTCAGCTTTCCCTAAGCCAGAGTGTCTTATATAGACCTATAAATATATATAAACCTATAAATATAGACCTATTTCTGATATACCTCCAGCAAAACACATTGCTAAATAAAGACGGTTACAATGATTGATAACAATAGGAAGTGAAGAATTTAACAACTGAAAGTAAGAACTGGAGATTCAGTGAGAGAGAACATATTGGACTACAGTTTAATCAAAGACATACTAACAGATGTCACACACCAGAGTCACTTGCCATTTCAATGGACACTCCAGACTCGGGTCCTCAGTCTTGGGAACTGAAGCCCAGAAAGGGCTAGGTGATTAGGGACATTGGAAAAGCCCGCTATGCTACTAATCAAATGTTTAGGAATTGATTAAGTCTAAAAATGTGACTCTTGAGAACCTAAGTGATGCTGAAAAGCAGCAGGAGTTTGGCTTACATCTGTCCAGAAGTATTTGTTTACCACATAGGTGTCATTCAGAGTTTCAAAACCAAATGTCAGCCACCCCTATAATTAAGATATGTTAAAAAAAGTTCTGGTGTGGAGAATACTGTCAGAACTTAAGATATTTTTTCCATTCTGCATCAGAAGAACTACAAGACCTTTCCCCATTTTAAGCCAGAAACATTGCTCAGGAACACCAGTGCCATTGGCGAGGTGGGCGCTTGTCTGCAACACACAACTTCTGGAGTCCAACCAGGTCTACTTGGCCCTGACCTGGCTGAAAGACTAGAACTGAGCCATCCTACATACCAGGGGAGCCACCTGCACATTAGGTTTCGGTCATTCAATTATGAAATGGATCTTCCTCTTTTTGACCCCAAACTGTATTGCGTATTTGAAAAAAAACTTTCCCAATACAACTTCTATATGCCTCCGTGACTTGATTTACATAATTTCGCTTTCTCTGTCAAATCCTACCCTCCTTTCTCCTTCAGAGCAGTATCATCCAAAACATTCTCAGCCTCCCTCTTCCCTATTCACACAGAACTGCAAGAACCTGCTGGTTTTTTTGTGAGCACAACCGCAGACCCTGGCGGACTGCTCAGACCGCTGGCTCAGGTCTTGGAAGCTGGTCTTTGAACTGAGGCTGAAGAATACATCTCTCACCTGCAGAACGTGAACTTGCAAACACGCTCTGCCACTGGTCCAACCACACAGCAAGAGGATTGAATCAAACTTACCAACGTGGGGAAGGTGTAACAATAGGAAATTTAGGGGCAGTGTGAGAAAAATGCGCAGTACCAGAAGCCAGGAGGTGGATTAAAAGAGGACACAGCTTTGAACAAAGGTTTAAACTCTATTCTAATTTGTGAGTGCAGAAGAGCTGTTCAGACAAATAACATTTGAGAAAGTTTCTTTCTCTTGCTATCATGTGACCTTAAAAGGATCCAATAGTTGCATACGTGCTTTCTAATTTCTAAACTAACAATAATTTAAGACTATGGAATAGCGAACAATACATGAAGAACTGCAAAGGAAATTAATTCCTGACACAAACTTCTGAACTTTACACAAACCTTTGTAAAGTTAATTAGAATTTCAGAACCCACCATCAATTTGACCTGTATTCAATTCATAATTATCTGATTACTTATGCATGATTAAATCATCCTGTAAACAGGGAACAGGAGCTTTTCCTCAAATCACAGCTGAACCTGAATGATTATTTCGCTATTTTGCTTAAATGAGCTCAAATAACTTCAGTCATGGCAGCACGTGAACTTGAACTGAGCTGAAGAATTAACTAGCTCACCTCCACAACGTAAGCTTGAATTTGTACTGCTCTATTCATCCATTTTTTCATTTTTCATCTCAGTATAATATGAATGAGAATGACCTTTTGATTTTTCAACTAGCTGAGATTTGCATTATCATGCAATCTGTATTTACACAGTCATAGAGTATTCCTAGAATAATATCATGTCAGGCAGCTGCTACTGTAATTTTATATGTAGAGTCTTGGAACATGCAGAATATTTCTGAAGAAATGGTCCAAGCAGATAGTGTAAGAAGGACAGTTCATTTAGCAATCTGCAGAGGAACAAGATCCTTTCTGTTTCTTCAGGCATTTAGGAAAAATTGAGATATAGTGACTAAGACTTGGGATAAGGTTTGCCATTTGATATAGTCATGCATTTTGTTCAGAATGAGGACATCTGTATATTTTTATATGTAATTATTACTCTAAACCTTTTAAGTTGCACTGTAAACATGCACTGTGTTAAACAGAAGTCAGGACTGCAGCGGGCTTTACAAACTAAATAAGCAGTGGAAGAAGGATTTATTTTTTGCCTCTCTAAGACTTACACAATCCATGCAGATAAAGATTTTATTACTTTATTAATAAAAAATAAAGATAGTAGAAAACAATGAATCTAGGCATCTGTTACAGCCCATAGCTTAAACATTTGACTGAGGGGACTATGTGCTGCAACAAACAATTACATGTAAGTAAATGTTGCTGTACAAGTCATGCCCAGATTCTCCAAGCTGTTCTTGGCATCAGACCAGAGAAGGTGAAACAAAAATAGCTTTATGCCATCTTTGCAGTTGCCCAAATGCAGTAACAAACAGGGAGGCCAGCCCCAGCCCTGCATGCCACCATGTAGCTACAGAACTGCTCTGTATATCACCCACTTGCCTGTGGTTCCAACAGGGGTTTTGATAACTGAGGACCACTGGGAGAAGGTGAACTTTAATTCCCACAGGTATGTTCCCCAGGTGCAGGAAATGTTAAGGGAGCTGGCAGGTACCGAGGAAAGAGGTCTCTGAATTTTAGAAACATCTCAATTTAAAAACTGTACTCCGTGAAATTTTTGGACGAAACAAAGCCATAAAATTAACATGGGAGAACTTAGATTTAAACTGAACGAAGTGTATAGGCAAAGCAGAGAGATCCCATAGGTCGCTGTGTTCATCTTCAATTTCTATCAGTCCACAGTACCAAAAGGAAAAGATTAGAGCCATGAGTTACCTAACCCCACTGCCAGCTGCACTAGTGGAACTGTGTTCCCTTAATTGAGAGGTACAGGTCTCATAATCCCTTTCCCCAACAGGATGTGAACTCTTGTTCGCCCAAAATACCTCATGTTGGAGGAAATGTGCATTGTTAGGTACACACCAGCACTGCTGCGTGATGTGCTTAACTAAGAATTATGACTTCTTTTTCCTTCCTAGTTATTGTTCCTGTAATGTTCCCCAAATAATTTTCATAGTTGCTTTGCTTCTGAAGAAGGTGGCATAATATTAGTGTAAGCATCATGGAGATATGTTAGCTGGGAGCTACAGGCTGAAGTCAGAGACAAAGTATTAAAAGTAAAAAAGAAATTTTAAAGTGCAAATCCTAGTGAGAAAGAAAATAATTTAAGCTTTTAAATGTTTTATATGCTCATCAAAAATGCCCCCTTTTCATCTCTGGGCCTGCAAATCAGATAATTTTCAAACTTGAATGCAAGTTGCCTTTTAAACCCATATTTAGATCAATAACATGAAGTATAATATGAATGTAAGTACCCAAGAATAGAAATCTGAACCTGAAAATTATAGTTGTGTATTTTTTCTACTTTGATAATCCTTGATACAAAATGGGAATCCATTATGCTGTAATTAGACATTTTTAAAAGCTCTTTTAGATCTTTGGATGAAAGACAGTGTCTGGATGCCAAGATGTTGTCAACTGTTTTTACTGTCTGGAATTGTATGTTCAAATCCTGGCTCAATCAAGTCAATCTTTCTTATTTCAATGTGCTCTGATTTACTACAAGCAGAGCTTTCAGACAAGGCCATATAATGTAGGGCTGTTTCAAAAATTGCCTATAAAACCAAAATCTTAATACTCCACATGTGTTGCGTGCAAGTATATTCTTTATAATTTACAAGATGTTTTTGTTTTTAATGGCCATCCCTCCAAACTTACCTGCCAGTCTGCAAATTGCTAACAGCCACAGAAAGTCGACAGAATAAACTGCACCCTCAGTGTCACCTACACTCTTCTGTATCCCCCGGTTTGTTGGCACAACTGTCGACAATTCTCAATTACAAGTCAGTAATTCTCTAGGCAGAGCACACAAAGAGAGAGGATACAAATCCTTGTGTCAGCTCTGCCGGTTTTGCAGTGTTAATAGAAACAACAGTGCCCAAGATTTGTTTCAGTCTTTAGTAACTGCAGCTATCACCTTGAAAAATATGGCAACAGACGTATTAAATAAGAAAATAAGACTACTACAAATCACCTCCCAGAATAAGATTTCACTTTAAAAACTGCGAACACTAACAGTATCATGGCACTGCTTACAGGAAAGATATTTCAGCAAAACTACAAAACTTTCAGAAAAAAGAAGTAATTTCAGAATAAGTTATTTAAATTATTTTGATACAGTGGCATTAAAATAGTCTGTTCCTCAATAATAATCTTTGTTGATAGTCTCCTCACAGGATGTCATGGGGATCTTTACTGTCGTTTGCCAGGCACTGTCACCAACCGAAACGTTCTTAAAAAATACCACTAAATGCAGCTATTACCAGCAATAGTCCCCACCTAGAATCATGGAAATTAAGTACTATGTCTCAGTGTCATTAACAGGCAATAAGTCTATTTCTACAAATAACATGTTGATGTACAAAGCAAGGAATAGTTTATTAGGGGAGAAAGGAACCAAGCATTATATAGGAAAAGTATGTCATCCTCATACAAATAACAAATGGGGAGCACTCAGCCTCACAGTCCCTTGGTTCACCTCGTTGACCCTGTTCACTCCCACAGCCACACAAGGGATGATGTTCTTCCCGCATGTGACTTAGGCAGGTCTGTAAGAGAGCGGACAGTGCCAGCGCTGTGCCTGCCTCAACTCCCAGCCCATCACTGCCTCTCGTCAGCTCTCCATATCTGCTCCAGCCCCTCTCGTTACTGCTGGTTTCAGTGCTACAACTGCAGCATCTCTCATCGCATTGTGCTGCCAGCTACCTCGTCCGGTGCTGATAGAACGTCAGATGTGTCCTACTTCAGCTACAGCAATTCTAGTCTGACAAGTACTGAAAAATGGCTAGATCCAGGCCCCTACCCGAGTACCTTCAGCTCTGTCACTGCACACTGAAGCCCAACAACAAGGAGAACCACTGCACTTCTCTCCATATTGTTCACCTATGACACCGACCAGTACACATGGATGTTTCTGGTTGTAGTGAACTGCTTCCCATTAAGCGTGCCTTGTGTCCAATTTTTGTTGCTCTTCCTTCATAAAATACTTCATTGCCCCAGCTGGCATCTGAAATAGTCTCTGTGAAAGCAATGAAAATAACTGCAGTAAAACAACTCCCCAAAACTTAATCTGCTTCATTCTGGCTATTTCAAATATAAAGCGACAGATCCTGCCCGTGTGAGATTCCAGCCACAGAGTTACCGATGCATCCGTGGTCAGAGCACAAACTCAGCAAGAATGTACCTACAACTTTGGGGATTAGGGACCATGTGTTTTCATTTGAATCTCAGTTTTCAATTAAAACTACACACTTCGAGCTCTCATGGCTGTGAACCAAAACTCCAATGCTTAAGTAGAGTGAAACAAATGCAGCAAATGCTGCAGACACTCCAGAAGAGGAAGGGATTGCAGTTATTAATACTGAGGAATTAAAACTCAGGTCTTCAAAGGTTCTTGAGATATTCATCACCCACTTTAGGCACTGAGATTTTTCCACCCTCAAAAGTGTCATCCAGCTGCTGCTTAAGCCTGGCAGATTGAGATCTCATCCTTGCAAGCCAGCACATTAACACTGTGCCTCTTGCACCACTTCACAGAGACACCGCTCAAAGCTCTCAACTGAAAGCTCCCAGGAAGCATATTCAAAACAGGTACTCTGATCTAACTGTGGAGAAGGGAGAGTAAATCCTTCTCCTTAAGATTCAGCAGAGCTTTCTGATTGACAGCTGCTTTCAAAGGTTTTGGTATGCAAATGTCCATGAAAATGCACCATTAACTGTGCAAACACTCCTTCCTGAGAAATGGAAGTAGCAGTGATCGTACCTTAGCTAGCTGCTACAATTAGTCAACCTAAGACCATCCTGGGAAGTAAAAGCATAATCTGCTATCGGTATGTTTCTTAAAAAGAGAAGTCTAAATCATATCACGAATTCATGCTTACACATTCATATATATACATTCACACACCACTGTTGATATTAATGTTTGTATCCTCATTACAATGCTTTAGACAAGGGTATCTTATGGACTAATGTATTTGAAGGACATTGTGGAGCAACAGGTGGAACCTATTTCTGTTGTTTAGAAACCAGACTTTTATACTCAGTTTGTCATTCACTAACTGGATCCAGCCCCTTCAATCTCTAATACATATAACAGGAGAATTACAGTTGCCTCCCTAAGGTAAGATAAGGACTATGGGCAGGTTCCCTGAAATAATAAATACAGGCAGCAGAAGATTTAGGATTACAGCTTGGTTTATAAATCTGTGCATTTTCCCTAGATTGAAAGCCACTGAATGGAGGAAACTTATCAGTACAGTTTGACATCTTATCGTTTGTGCAAGAATATGACAGTCTTGCAAAATATATGGCTATGCAGAAGACATAAAATATCTGTGGGACTTAAATGTGGCATAGATTAGTTGTCCTTTGAGCAGACTGTTGTCTTTCCAATACAAAGTCTCCTGGAAGGAACAGATACCTCCACAATTCAAAATACTTTTGAAACACTTGTGTAGTGAGAATGGCATCTGGACAGCTGCAATGCTGCATGGTGTAGAGTGTACTGCTTGGTGTAGACTGGGTACAGCTTAGTTAAATTCCTCCTCAAAGGCTAAATGTAAAACATGTTCTAAAATGTAAACAAAGAGAGAGATCTGAAAACTGGATTGCTGTTGCAGGGCTTGGACAGCTGGCTTGCTCTGGGTTAGTCAGAAGTTCCTAACAAGTACCAATTATGATATGTTCAAAATATTTAAAACCACATACAGCTAAATAGGTTGTCTTGAAAGCAGCTACCATAGCAGACTGAGGGTGGTACATGTAGACACTTTCAGTTGTGGCTTCCCACAAGAGGGTTTCAAGTGGTGCCAAAGAACTGAGCAGAAACGTGCGTTGCGTGTTGCAAAGACAGCAACTTGGTGAAAGGTGGAAGAAGATGGGAATAAGGAGGCATTCCCTGCCACAAGCACCAACTGTTGAGGCACTAGTCTAGGCATTTAAACCTGCCTACGCTGTGCCTCGCTAGGATATCAGAGGTAACTGCACTGGTCTGGCGGATGTGACGCAGGACTTGTGAAAGATCCCTGCCCTTCTGGGGCCCAGCAGCTGCAGGCTAGGTGGCATACTGCTGTGCACCTGAAATGGTACTCAGTGTGTATTTTAAAGGTACCTGAACCTTTCTGGGAGGAGGGAAGGCTGCCAACAAAACCGTCTGCAAGCTCTAGATCAGCTCAGGCTTCTCAAAGAAGAATTTAAGTAGAAGACTGGATGAACAACCCATCTGCTACCTCAGTCCCTAGTCTATAAATTCATTGATGAACCCCGTCACCACCAGGCCTCAGCTTCCTTTTTTGCCTTGCCTCTGTGGAGAGTTTTATGCAATGGACCGTGTGAGAACAGCCTTGAGTGGGTGCTCCTGAAGAGCTCCTGAGTTTGCTGAACGCTTTGACACTAACAGCCAGTATAAGAGACACAGATCTGTTGCACATTCACTGAACAGTCAGTCAGTCTGCTCCCATGCCCATCTCCTCCTGATGCTTCCAGTTAGTACTAGGGGAGCCAGGAGTAATAGGCCTGGAGAAAACCTCCCCATAATATTACATTCCTCCAACAGCTTGTCTTCAGTGGTGCTCCTTTAGCACAGGCAGTTCTCAAGCAAAGAAACTTCACAAGCAAATGCTTGATTAATGGTGCCAGGCCATTGGTGAGCCAGAGGGTAGAAAAACAGGAATGGAGAATGAATGTCCCCTTTTCAAGAAGATTAAGGTTACAAGGTAAAAAGAAAGCACAGAGAACAGAAAGAAGAAAATACGGGTTAGATGGTACTTCTTAGAGAAAAGCACTATGCCTGTTAAGCTCTGCCTTGAGGAGATGATGACAGGAGATGGAAAGACGAAATGTCTTTCATCTCCTTAACCTAATCTGCCTGAGACAACTTCAGCACTTAATGGGAGGGACTAGCTCTCTTTTCTGTTTGCAGAGCATGCTGTAGGCCACTATTCTGGTTTATGAGATGTCCTCCTAAGTGGAGCAAAGTAACGGTAACAGTAACAGGTCAGCAGCCCTACTGCTTGCAAAACCCAGAAGACTGCTCTGAGCAGTGTCGTGGTCCTGGAAGGACTTTCTGACTGAAGGCAGAAAGCAGGCAGAGCTTCTTGCAGCAGGGATGATTTACAGTGAGACTTTAATTTAGATTTTGCTTTGGGTTGCTCCTAAATGTTCTGTTTCTCATAAGATGTATGTAAAGAAACCCAAAGCCCCTTGTTTCCCAATGTTTTAATTCAAGATATCAAGTGTCCAACTATAGCAGCAGCACAACAGGCAAACAGGAGCATCGGAAGTCAAACTCTTTCAAGTTAAAGTGAGCTTTCTGTAGATGACTAGACCTGTATGTTGATTATCCGTATTAAACTCCTGAAAAAATCCTGAAATCAACCATCTTAAGTTCTAAGACTTCTTGTGTATTTGGTTTGCTCAGAAAGGTTGGTGCATCTGTTATCTATCTTTTAAAGCTCACATATTGCTATTTTCAAGTAGTAGGTTTAATTAGTAAAATTTACTAAACTGATCCCATAATTTAAGAAAGTGGTGTAGAGAATTTATTTTTACTCATTAGAGGTCACTTAATGTGTTCCTAACTTATTAAGCTGAAATAACTGTTTCTAGAGGCTGAATATTGATAAAGTCTCAAAAATAGTGTACTTGTGTAAACTATTACACAAATGTGTAAACTATTACACAAATCAAGTGTTTTAAGGAATTTCTGTAGACAGTAGCATGGACACTAAGTCAGTTTTTTTAAAATAGATGCCAACAGTTTAGCTGCAACGAATGGAGTATTCTGATAACTTACCTCCTATTTTGGTTGTAAGATGTCTGTGAAGAGACGAATTTTTATAATTTATTTCAGGACCATAAGCGTACCTTTCTGGTTGGCTAATGGCTATGTATTCATTTTTTGAGAGGACTGATTTCCATTTCATGACTGTCCACGGCTGCATCATAAATTCAAGACTACACACTCCCCTCTCTCCACTGATCTCCCACAGATGCCAAAAGGAAGCTTGTACAGAGATCAAAGGAAGAATTTGGGCTCTGTGTAGTAAAATAAAACTTTCAGTTGTTATTTTTTACATCACATTCAGAACTGCTTACTGGAAAATGTTCCCTTTGCTAGGATTATTGCCACCCTTGCTCCTGTCTCTTTTTCCTTCCCCATCCTTCTTCCTTTCCTCTGTCTTCTTTTTCTTTGTATGTGTCATCACAAATTCTCATTCCCTGTGCAATGTGTTGGAATGGTCACTGTTAGCATGCAAAGTGCCACCATTAGCCACGAGTACTTGCACTCGGACAAGTCCTGAGGAGCAATGGTTCAAATCTATCTCCAGACTTAGGACACAGCACAACAGCCCTCACTTTCTGCACAAGAGAATATTGCACACCTGTATCTTCAATGTCACAGCTGTGTTTAACAACCCCCTGCCATTTTTTTGAGAAGCAAAAATCAGAACCTAAGTGCTTACTAACTGCCATACCCCTATCAGACACTCACCCAGGTGTTCAGTCATCAGAGACTTACCCACCATCAGATACCCATCAGTATCTTGCCCACCAAATTATTCAGCATGAAGTAATCTCTGTCCCAGTAACAGGCCCTGTAGGCAGACAGGTTAATGTGCCAGCCCCAAGTGCCCCAAACTAACTATTAATAAATAGAAATTATCGAGTTCAGTAGCATGAAGTTTTCCTTCCAACTCCAAAATGGATTTAGATCAGTAAAGCTAGTTTCAGGTACAGGGGATCTAGTTATAAGGTCCACCTGAAGGCTGCAGAACAGAGGAGCGGTTGCCTGACCCTATGCACCACAACAGTCAGTTGAAGCCTCGTGAAAATGGCAGGAAAAAGGATCAGAAACTTCTGAACCCCACTGTTTTGCCGGTTCCCATATAGTAACCATACCGTACAACAATACAGAGCTTTTTGCATGGAAATTCCACTGTGCTTTAGAAACCCCTGTTTCTAAACAAGACATTTCTAACAAGACCCTGTGAGGCACAGTTCTTGTTTCCACTTTTAAAATGGGAAAACTGAAAGGAAGTGGTTTGCCCGAGGTCAGTGTCCAAGCCCAGAACAGGTTCTGGAATCATCTTTACAATTAACACATTAGATCGTGTGGCCTTCACCAGCATTTCACATACACATGAAGAGATTACAATCTCTCATATTTTGTGAGCTGAGCAGTTAATCTATCCGAACTTTCTCAGCTGAATAAAAAATGTGCTTATACAGAATTAGCCCTGATACATCAGCAGAGAAGATTTTGGTACTAAAGCTACCATCTCAGTCTACTTGAGTGTTAATAATGCTCTTACAATCGTTGGCACAAATTACTGCAGGTAAAGCATTCCGCACTCTTGCAGTTAATAAGTGACTGAGAAAGCCTATCAACTTATGCAAAGAGGTTGTTTGCAACCAACAGTGGATGCAACAGTTTGCAGCCAGCATGCAGATGGAATGGGAGCAGACTGAAAAGCTCCTGCTGTCTCACTTGACGTTTTTGCTTATATTTTGGAAGACAATCCTAACAAGCTTATCAAATATCAAGAAAGTACTGAGGTTTGAGAATGGCACAAAGGGCGTCAGACTGACAGACCTGGGATCTGAATTATTTCACTGAGCCATAAAGTTTAGCACAGGAGGTAACTGTACAACCTCCTCTGTCGTTATCGCTCTATTGCTACTTTGAGAATGATGCCAAAATTTTGCCTGCATGCCACCAACTCCATCACTAGCCTATTTGAGAGGTTACGGGTAGGACAGTCTGGTGTCAAATACTGTGATGAAATTTGACACACACTTGGGCATAAGTTGGGATCACCCTAATAATTTTATAGATGACCCCAAACATCAGCCATGTCATGTCCTAGAATAAAAGAAATTTGAGATTCTCTGTATGCCTTCACATCACCAACCTGCCGTAATCAATCTGCTTTAAAACTATCTGCTCTTCAACAACTTCAATTAGATTAACTAAATGTAAGCTAGTTATTGAAACAGTGTTTCATCTGAACAGCCATCAGATCCCTTTACCTCTGCTCAGTAAACCTCAGCAAAAATATTGCTAATAATCATCCTACTAATTTTTTCCACTCTCACAACTAGAAGAGATGTACGGATCTAGACTTCACAACACTAAGGATCAATGATGAGCCCCCAGTGAATGCACAGGGAACAGAACTGCATCCTCTTCCTGGGGCTGGAATTTGCATTTCCCACTGAAAGGAGAGCTTAGTCTGCACTGCAGTGAGGCGAGGAGGGTAGGACAGTATGTTAAAAGGGTCCACAGCTGCCCAGCCTAAATCAAGACAGGAGTTAAGGGCTCTAATTTCCACAATTAGCATAAATACTTTCAGGGACACTACACTGCCTGAGAAATAGCCTTAGCAATGCCTCACTAATACTCCTCTGACCTTGCCCCTCCCAGCACATCTTCTTTGCATTTATACCAGGTGGTGAAACGCAAGTAGGAGGTAAAAAAGTCTTGACTGTGATAGAGACACTACTCAAAAGGAGAAATCAGGAAAAGCCTGCAAAGCCAGTCTCCCCCCCAACATATGACCGAACAGGAGCACTGCGCTGGGCACGGCTGGGAGATGTAGGGCTACTGGCCCGTTGCCTCCCCTACTCCTCTGAGTTCAGCCCGGGGTGTCCATCAGGGTTAATTGGACCTGGACTGCACAGACAAGCGCACAGAGATGGCTTTGGGGGGCAGAGGCTGACAGTGAGCAGGGGGGCCGTGCATAATGGACCACTCGCTTCAAGCAGGAAAAACATCAGTAAAAAGGGAAACACTTCAAAAAATTAAACAGATGAAAGTAATTCTGAGGATCTTATCCTGTACCCACCAAAGTCAAAATGAACATTTTAAGGACAGATACCGTAATTTTTAGAATCTCTCTTCAGATATACGGTGAACTTTGAGTAGTGTTAGGAGCTCCCAAACCTCCTAATTGTGTTACAAATCCGTTTGCGCGACACTGCTATTAGCCGTTTTCTGTCAGGACCGCTGGAGGTGATTTTTTTTCCCAGCGCGTGTGATTTCAGTAAAATAACCTGTTGCTCTTTCAAGTTTTGTTATGAATTACTGTTCTTCCCCTCAATGTTATTTCTAGGCAACTTCAGCCAGAGAAAACACCTCTGAGCTCTACGGAAATTTCTCCTTTTGCCTGATCCTCCATGTAGCAGCAGCCACCCTGCCCAAGATTTGGGGAGGGGAGGCGGAGGGTCCCTCCGTGGAATTACGTCTGCATCCGGCACGGCCGGCCGGGCTCAGCCTGAAATGCCCCCGGCTCCCCGTCGCCCTCGGCTTGCCCCCCCTCCGCCTCGCCGGGGGCTCAGCTCCTCCGGCTCTGCACCCCCAAAGCCAGACCCCGGCGCTGCACGGCGGGCTCTCCCCCTTCCCGCCTCGCTGCCTCTGCAAACCCCGCCGGCTGCGCCCCGTCCCTTCCCCGGGCGCCTCACAGCCCCCGGCTCCCGGCCCCGCTCCCGGCCGCGCACCCACCTGCCCCGCGGCCCCGCTCGCCGCTCACCTCGTCCCGCCGCCGGGGCTGCTCCTGCCGCCACCAGCTCC